>PVKE010013572.1:0-36336 GCA_004027555.1 Craseonycteris thonglongyai | reverse complement strand
AAGAAACATATGACCTCACTTATAGGTGGATTATAAAACTGAAAGGAACAAAGAAACAAAGACTTATGGACACACTCAATACCAGTAGTTTAGTGGTTACCTGAGGGTAAGTGGGGAGGTGGGTGGGAGAGATGGGTGGGGAAGGAGTAGGGAGGGGGCATCAAACATACGGTGATGGAAAGTGAGCTGATTCTGGGTGGTGAGCACATAATGTGGTGTATAGACAATGTAATGTAGAACTGTACACCTGGAAACTATGTAATTGATATCAATTAATGTCACCCCAATAAATTTAACAATAAAAAAAGAAAAGAAAAGAGGTCCAAGGACTGAGCCTTGGAAATGAGGAGGTAGCTGCAATGGAAACAGAGAAGGAGCAACCAGAGAGGTAGGAGGGGAACCAGGAGAGGGTGGTGCTGATCTGAGCCCCGAGGAAGGAGAGGTGAACTCTTCTTCCATGCTACTGAGACAAGGAAGGCGATGCCTGAAATTTCACAACAGGGAGAGTTCTTGGCAAAGGCAGTTTTGCTGTAGTGGTGGGGGTAAAGCCTGAGGGGAGTGGATGGGAGAAAGGAAGGGAGGAGAGGACTTGAAGGTGGCAAGAAGAGTCAATTCCTTCTAGGAGCTGTGCCACGAGGAGGGTCACAGAAATTGGGTGAGAGTCTGCGGAGGATATAATGGCAAGAGGGGGTTTTAAGATGGAAAAATAACAGTATTTTTTGTGTATTGATGGGAATGATCCTTGAGGAGGGGATTTGGATGACGTGGGCGAGGAAGGGAATGATTGTTGGAGTGAAGTCCCTAAGTAGACAGGTGGGCATGACATCTGTTGTAGGAAGAAAGGGGCTGTCCTTGAATAGGAGCATGGACGGTTCTCCCATATTGGGACTTGGAAGGCAGAGGTGATGAGCACGGGTGCAGGTGGGTGGGGGAAGCAGGGATGGAGCCATGGACTTAATCTGCAAGCTTCTCTTTTCTCAGCAAACTAGGAAGAGGTTGTCATTGGGGAGTAAGGTGGAGGAGGAGGAGGTATGAAGCAGTAGTCTGGGTGCATAGACTTGGGGATTTATACATGGGGGCATCTTACACATGAAAAAATACGGTAGTATGACTACTGGGCAGCTTTTAGGTCTCACTTAGGGAGGCTTGTGGTCATTAATTTATAGACAGTGCTCAGCCCATTGGGCTTGTCGTGAGTCCCTGCAGCCTGTGGGTGCGGGTGTAGAGTGGGTAGAAGGTTGAGTTTAACCAGGGTTGTGGTTTTGTCAGGTGACTATACTTCAGTGAGCAGCATGGACTCTGAGCTGGGGAAAGAGGGAAGTAGGGCATGAGGGGGTGGGGATGATGAGCTTTTCCTTGGATCAGCAGGTTCCAGGAAGAATTGCTGGAGTGCGGCAGTGTTTATCAGAGAGCAGGATGCATGACATGAGATGATGAAGGGATTGCATGGACAGATAACGACTAGTTCCAAATCTGGCTCTGAGAATGAGAGGCTGAGGTATTGCAGAAGCCAAGATGGAGAAGAGGATGCCAGGGGCTGAGAGGTCTGTTCATCCACTTGAATGATGAAGGGTTATTGTAGACCAGGAGCTAAAACCTTCAAGGAATGAGGGCCAGTAATGGGGGATCTTGTAAATGACTACAAAAAAGGGGGGGAAATGAGTGGTTTTCTCTGACCACATGGCATTCAAACATGGGTGTTTGTAAGAAGGAAGGCAAAGATTAGGGTGGCGCTGGGGAGCAAAATGGACACCTCCCACCCCTAGACACAAGACACAAGGACCACAAGAAGGAAAATACTACCACTTGAGAGGCTGCAGCGGAAGCGGAGTCCTTATAGGACAGGCAGTTTTCCGTTAGAGCAAGAAAGCAAAAGGGACATTCTGAAATGAGGTTGAGGATGTGGGGTAGTTTAGGGATGCCAGACCTGGAATAGGATGAAATCAGAAAAGGGAACTAGGGAAGCTGGGATGGCTCAATGGGTTAGGCGCTCACTTTGCAGCCCCGGGACCGAGGATCGAATCCCGGCCCCGGCCCGTGCAGAACCATGTGCTGAGCTGGGAGCTCCCCCAGTTCAGTTTTCTCTCTGTATCTCTCTCTCTCTCTTTCCTCTGTCTAAATAAAAAAATATATATATATTTAAAAAAAAAAAAAGAAAAGGGAACTACAGAGCCACATGAGGCTTAGAGTCCTGGGTGAGGGATGCTCTGAGAATTCCGAGCCTCATGTGGGGACTAATATGAACAGGGATAAAGAGCCTGAGGAGAGCATTCCTGAGGAGCCCAAAGCAGAGGGCTGTAGCCAGGCTGGGTTTGTTGGAAGTAGGAAGAGAATACTTGTCAAGAGCGCTCTTCACTCTTGCTGGTGAAGGTCTGGACAGCTCAGGAGGGGCAGTCTTCCCAGAGCAGGTGGAGCTCTGGGCTCCCTCTTTACTCCCAGGTAAAAATATTGATCAAAATATTCTCCATAGAACTGCTGCTAAAACCACAGACACATCAATGAAAGACAATTGCCCAGAAGTAGACTCATATATGGCATAATAAATCTATCTATAATAAACTTGGCCCTCAAAACAGAAGACATAAAAAGCATGATTTTTTTTCTCCCAGGGACAATTGGTTAACTGTTTGAGAAAAAAAAAAAAAATCCAGATCTTTACCTTAGATCTTATACTGAATGAATTCAGGTGAATTGAAAAGCTATTGTAAAAATGTGATATGAGAATAAGAATAGATATAGACCCACACATACAAGATCAATTGATTTTCAACAGTACCAAGGCAATTCAATGGTGAACAAACTATCTTTTCAACAAATGGTGCTGTAACTATTGCATACCCCCATGCAATATAATGAAACTTGACCGTTACATGTACCATTAACTTGATATGGACTACAGGCTTATATGTATGAGCCATATACAAAATTACATATGCAAATATTAAATAAAAATGATGCGTAACCAAATTTAAAAATGGGCAAAAGAATTGAAGAATTAACCAAAGGAGATATTTAGGTAACAAACACATGAAAAGATTGCTCAACATCATTTATTAGGGAAGTACAATTTTTTTTTAAAGATTTACTTTATTGTTTTTGACAGAGAGAGACAGAGAGAAGGGGGAGGGCCCAGAGCAGTCTCCATAGTTGCACGTCAGAAGTTTTTGACATGGTTTCCTTCCACAAAGGTGTGGGGGGGGGGGGGCACGCAGGGAGGGAGCTGGGCTGGAGGCCTCCCGCATGGGAGGCACACCGCCTCGATTCAGGGCCCAAACTGGGAACCAGAGCCAAATTGGGGGGCTTCCTGCACAGGAAGCACACCCCCGTTCAGCATATGGGTCCACACGGGCCGGGGTTTGATCCTCGGTCCCCAGGGCTGCAAAGCAAGCGCTTAACCCACTGAGCCATCCTGGCTTCCCCAGAGGAAGTGCGAATTAAAACTACACACTCAGGGAAAGCTGGGATGGCTCAGCGGGTAAAGCGCTTGCTTTGAAGCCCTGAGGACCGAGGATCGAATCCCAGCCCATGCGGACCCACATGCCCCCAGTTCAGTTCTTGCCGGGATCTATGTGGGAGGCTCCCGGCCCAGTTCTTGCCCTGCACAGCCCTGTGCCCGCCTGTGGAGTGAAACTATATGGAAAACCAATGTCAACTATGGAGACTGCTCTGGGCCCTCCCCCTTCTCTCTGTCTCTCTCTGCCTCTGTTTCTCTCTGTCAAAAATCAATAAAATAAATCTTTAAAAACAAAACAAAACAAAAAAAAAAACTACACACTCACTAGAATTTAAAGACTGACTAAATCAGGTATTGGTGAGAATGGGATCAGTGGTTGCCCTGGGGTGAATATATCACAAAGGTACAAGAGGAAAGTTGGGGAATTATGGGTATGTCTTATGAACACAGCAGAGTTTAACCTTACTTCAGTGATAGATGTTTGGGTTGTTGCCAGTTTAGGCTTGTGGCAGATGCAAAGAGGTACCACCCAGATCCTACCTCATGGAAGGATTTGCTGACGAGTTGCAGGCAGTGAGGTCAAAAGAAATCTGCGGCTGATAGCTTCTTCAGGGTCCACCTGAGCTGCCCTGCCCCTTCCCAGAGTAACTTGCATCCAGTGACTAAATAAAGCAAGAATATAGAGGCTGGACTCTCTTCATCCCATATGGGACAATTCAGATGCATAATATTTGCTCCAGGATCTCCTGCCAAGTTGGCTTAGATTTCTTTGAAACTGAAGAACAATTTGAATTCTTCTCATCAATGCTACTTCCTCTGCCTTCCTTTCTTAGATGTTGATCCCTGATATCCCTAATAAATGTCTTGTACCCCAAACTCCATCTTAACATCTGTTTCCTGGAAACTTGACCTATGACAGGGCTATTGTAAACAAAACTTCTAAGATCATTCTTGTTCATGTTTCCTGTCCTATAAGTACTCTTTTCTGTAAAATATTTGCCTAGGTATGGAATTGCTGGGTCATGGAGTACTGTATGTTATTTTTCAGCTTAATTGGATAATGCTGAACTGTTTTTCCAAGTGGTTGTACAAGTTTGTGTAGATTTATATGAATAAATGTTTTTGCTAATACTTGGTTTTGTGGCTTTTAAATTTTAGCCAATTTGGTAAATATGTAGAGGTATCTCATCATAATTTTATTATGCATTTCCCTGACTACCAAACAAGTTGAGCACTTTTTAATGTTGGGTTCTTCTTTTTCAAAGAGCCTATCTTTTGCCCATTTTTCTTTTCCTTTTTGCTAGGTCATTTATTTATTTGTTTGTTTAAAAATCACTTTATTGAGGTGTGATTGATGTACAAAAAGCTGTAATATTTAATACCGTATTTTCCGGCGTATAAGACGACTGGGCGTATAAGACGACCCCCTAATTTTACAGTTAAAACATAGGTTTAGACCTATATTCGCTGTATAAGACTACAGCCTCGGAAGTGGGGGGTAGTCTTATACAGCGAATATAGGCCTAAACCTATGTTTTAACTGTAAAATTAGGGGGTCGTCTTATACGCCCGGTCATCTTATATGCCGGAAAATACGGTATATACAACTTGATGAGTTTGGATTGTTCATTTTTCTTTTCTTTTCTTTTCTAAAAATATTTTATTGTTTTGACAGACAGAGAGAGACAGAGAGAAGGGGGAGAGCCCAGAGCAGTCTCCATAGTTGCACGTCATTAGTTTTCGGCGTAGTTTTATTGCACATATGTGGGTACAGGGACACACAGGGAACCAGGCCAGGGGGCCTCCTCCTGCATGGGAGCCATGCCCCTGCAAGCTGGGGGCCTCCCACATGGGAAGCACACCCCAGTTCAGCATATATGTTCGCATGGGCCGGGACTGGGACTTGATCCTTGGAGGGGCTGCAAGGGGAGAGCACTCAACCTGCTGAACCATTCCGGGATTCCCAGATTGCTCATTTTTCTATTGAATTGCCTTTTATTAATTCTTACAAATTCTGTATATATTCTGGATATAAGCCTTTTGTATGTTTTAACCATTGCAGTTATCTTCTGCTGCTCTATAGCTTGCCTTTTCACTCTTAATGTTGTTTTTTGATGAATAGAGATTCTTCATTTTATCCTTTTGTTTTTTTTTAGGTGGTACTGCTTTTTGTGCTGTAAGAAAATTTCTCGGGGAAGCCGGATGGCTTAGCAGGTTGAGCGCTTGCTTAGCAGGTTGAGCGCTTGTTTTGCAGCCCCAGGGTCCAAGGATTGAATCCTGGCCCCGACTGGTGGGGACCCATATGCTGAACTGGTGTATACCCACAGTTCAGTTCCTGCCATGGCCCATACAGGAGGCCTCCGGCCTGGTTCCTGCTCAGCCCTGCACCTACCTGTGGAATGAAACTATATCAAAAACTAATGCCCATACAACTATGGAGACTGCTCTGGGCCCTCCCCTTCTCTCTGTCTCTCTATCAAAAAAGCAGTGAAAAAAACCTTAAATAAAAAAGTTTTCTTACCCAAGATTATGAAGATACTCTTCTACATTATTATTCAAAAACTACAATTTTGCTCTTTCTAACAGTTCCATGTGTCCCTGGAGTTGATTTTGGTATATGATGTGAGGTAGGGGGTCCAATTTCATTCTTTTTCCATATGCAGCAGTCCCCAACCTTTCTGGTACCAGGAACCAGTTTTGTGGAAGATAGTTTTGCACAGACTAGGGTGGGGAGCAGGTGGTGGTGATGGTGGTGGTGCTGGTATGTGTGGTGGGGTGGATGTTCAGTTCACAATAGGGTTTGCACTCCTATGAGAATCTACTGCTGCAGCTGGTCTGACAGAAAGCAGAGCTCAGGTGGTTATATGAGTAATGGGGAGTGGCTGTAAATACAGATGAAGCTTCACTCACTTGCCCTTCGCTCACCTCCTGCTGTGTGGCCTGGTTCCTAAAAGGCCACGGGCCACTATTGGTCAACGGTGGGGTTGGGGGGCAAAGGGGATTGGGGTTGAGGACCTCTGCCATACGAGTATCCAATTGTTCCAGCCAAGTTCATTGAGAGTGTTTTTTCCACTGCTATACACTGTCATCTCTGTCAGAAATCAAGGGTCTAGATGTGTGCAGGTCTGTTTCTATAATCTCATCTCTATTCCTTTGAACTATCTCCAAATAATGCTACCCTCTCTTAACTACTATAGCTATAGAATAATCTGGTACATCAATTCCTCTAACCTTGTTCTTCCTCTAGAGTGACTTAGTTATTCTTTGCCTTTTGCATGTTCATATAAATTTAAGAATCATCTTGTCAAGTTCCACAAAAAATTCTGATGAGTTTTTATTAGAAATAAAATTGAATCTATAGATCACTTTAGGAAGAACTGACAATCTTCATAATATTGGGTCTTCCAGTCAACGAACACCATATCTTCATTTATCAAGATTTTAAGGGAAGCCGGGATGGCTCAGTGGGTTGAGTGCTCACTTTACAGCCCTGGGGACCGAGGATCGAATCCCAGCCCCGGCCCATGTGGACCCATATGCTGAACTGGGGAGTGTCCCCAGTTCAGTTCTCACCAGGGTGAAGACCCCGGCCCAGTTCCTGCCCTGTGCAGCCCCCTCCCACCTGTGGAATGAAACTATGTGCAAAAACTAATGATGTGCAACTATGGAGACTGTTCTAGGCCCTCCCCCTTCTCTCTGTCTCTGTCTCTGTAGCTCTCTGTCTGTCAAAAACAATAAAAATAATAAATCTTAAAAAAAAAAAGATTTTAAATTTTCTTCAATAATACTTTTTTTTTTTTTTGCATTGGGGACTTATTCAACTTTTATTAGTTTTATTTCTAGTGATTTGGTATTTTAAAATGATATTACAAATGTTATCCTTTTAACATATGTTTTCTTTTCTTTGTTGCTGTTAAATGCATTGGTTTTTGTATATTGATGTGTTTTAAGTCCAGGAAAATTACTGAAGTCTTTTAATAAATTCAAATTATCTATAATTATTTTTTATTTCCTCTGTACACTATTATATCATCTATAAATAATGCAGTTTTGTTTCTTCTTTTTCCAAATCTTACCCCTTTAGTTTATTCATTGTGCTGGCTACAACCTCCAGTATAATGTTGAATAAAAGTGGTAGTAATGAATATCTTTGTTTTGTTCCAATTTTCTTTTTAAAGATTTGTTTTACTGTTTTTGACAGAGACTGAGAGGGAGAGACAGAGAGAGACAAAGAGAAGGGGGAGGGCCCAGAGCAGCCTCCATAGTTGCATGTCATCAGTTTTCAACATGGTTTTGTTCCACACTTGGGCAGGGGCCACGCTGCCTGGGAACCAGACCGGTGGCCTCCATCATGGGAAGTTCGTCCCTGTGAGAACTGAACGGGGAGCCTCCCACATGGGAAGCACACCCCAGTTCAGCATATGGTCCTCATGAGCTGGGGCCAGGACATGATCCTCAGACCCCGGGCCGGCAAAGCAAATGTTTAATCCATTGAGCCATCCCTGCTTCCCACATTAGCTATTTTTGAAAAGATTGCCTTTATAAAATTAAGGAAGTTCCAGTTTGATAAAAGTTTTTGTTTTTAACTATTTGTTCATTTAAATCAATGGATGTTAAATGTTATCAGGTGCTTTTTCTACATCCATTGAGATAACCATAGCATTTTTTTCTTTAATCTGTTAATGTGATAAATTACATTAACTGGATTTTGAATGTTAACCAAAGCTTGCTTTCCTAGGATTAATTATAACTCGGGCATATGCACTATCCTTTTTATATGATGCTAAATTTTGTTTAATCATACTTTATTTAGGATTTTTTTATATGTTCATAAGTGAGATTGGCCTTTAATTTTCTACATTGATGCTGTCATATTTGGGGATCAGAGTCTTATTAGTTCCATATCATGAGATGAGGAGGGGTAACTTTTGTTCTTTGGGAGCAGAAACGTCTAAACTTCCAGAAGAGTTTATATATTAATGAGTTTTTATTTCCCTTGAATGTTCAATGTAATTCACAGGTAAAGATATCTAGATTTGGAGTTTTCTTTGTGGGAAGATTTTAAATTACTGATTGAATTTCTATAACAGTTATGGAACTATGCAGGTTTTCCATTTCTTCATTAATCTTTCTTTTTGTAAATTGTAATTTCTAGGAATCTTTCCTTTTTATCTAAACATTTTAATTTACTGGCATTAAGTCGTTCACAGTATTTTCTTGGTATCTTTTAGATGGTTATAGGACCTCTAGTAATGCCCCCTTTTTCATTCTTACTATTATTTGTTCATTTTCTTTATTTCATTATTAGTTTCACCAACTGTTTTATCAATTTTATAATTGTTTTTGAAGAACAAAGTTTAGTATTTAAGAAACTTCTCTCTAGTGTATGATTGCTTTTTATTTCATTCATTTCTTTTCATATTTGTTTCATTCTTCTATTGTCTTTGAACATAACTTCCTGAACTGCAACCTTGGCTCGTATTGTTAACAATTTTTCTTTTTAAATATACACATTTAATGTTATAAAATTTCTTCTAAATATTACCTTAGCTACATTCATAAATGTATATAGTTTCACTATTCAGTTCTTTTTCTTATGAATTTATAGAAGTTCTTTATATATTCTGGATATAAGCCATTTACTAATTATAGGTGACCGTTGAACAACGTCGGCATTAGGGGCACCAACATCCTGCAGAGTAAAAAAATCCATGCATCACTTTTGACTCCCTCAAACCTTAACTACTATTTGCCTACTGTTGACTGGAAGCCTTACCAAAATCATTAAGAGTCGATTAACACATATTTTGTACATTATATGTAGTATATACTGTATTCTTATGATAAAGTAAGCTAGAGAAAAAAATATTATTAAGACAATTATTAGGAAGAAAAAATACATTTACAGTACTGTCTGTATTTATTGGAAAAAAATTTGCATGGAAGTGGACCCATGCAGTTCAAATCCATGTTGTTCAAGAAACAACTGTATATGTTTTATAAATATTTTCTCTTATTCTGTATCTTGCCATTTTACTTTTGCAGTAATAGTTTGATGAACAGGACATTTTAATTTGACTATAGCTCAATTTATTAATTAATTTTATGGTTTTCTTTTTATAATATCTAGCTTAATAAATTTTTCTCTATCCTGAAATCATGAAGATTCTCTAGTATATTATAAAGCTCAGGAAATAACAACTTATTTCTAAGAAATAATCCTAAGGATATTCATTATAGCAAAATATACAATAATAAAAATTTTAGATGGGTTAAGTATACAATAAAAATAAAACATATCTCTAATGAAATATTTTGTAGCCATTGAGATATCATTAGGATATTCTGAGATATACACATAACCTTAACTATTATTTGATTATAAGCAAATAAATGCATATAACTTTTAAAATCTAATAAAATATTTTAAAATCACACTTTTAAAGAGCAATTAAATCACATCTAGTAATGCTCATAAATGTAATTTTTTTATTGAGGTGAAATTCATATAACATAAATATAACCACTTTAAAATTTCCAGTTCAGTGGCATTTAATATATTCACGGTGCTGTGGAACCATCACTTCTCTCTGGTTCTAAACATTATCATCATCCCCAAAAGAAATTCTGTACCCATTAAGCATTCCTACATTCTCCATTCCATACCCCCCTGCCCCCCAACACACACACACACACACACACACACACACACACTCCAGCCCTGGCAACCATTAATTTTCATTCTGCCTCTATGGCTTTACCTATCATGGATATTTCATATAAATGGAATCATACAATATATAAACTTTTTTGTGTTTGGCTTTTTCACTTAGCATGATGTTTTTGAGGTTTATCCACATTTCAGAATGTATCAATGCCCCATTCCTTTTTTATTGCTGAATTGTAGCTCACAAACATAATTTTAATACTAAAATAAGAGAAACAGCATACCAAACTCCAGATAGAGCATGATGCCAGTTTTGTATTTTAACCTATACAAGCATAGAAAAAATGGGAAGGAAATTTATCTAAATGTTAACAGTGGTTACCTCTACCTAGTGGGATTAAGAGTAATTTTTAATTATATTTTTCTTTTTTATTATTAGTTTCAGGTGTACAAAAAAATAATAATAAGACATTTACACACCTCACAAAATGATAGCCCCAACTAGTCTACTATTGATCTGTCTAATTAACTTTTCTATTTTTTCTTATTATTTAAAAAAATTTTTTTTATTTGGGGGATGCCAGGATAACACAACAGGTTGTATATTTGCCTTGTGACCACAAGGTCCAAAGATCGGGTCCTGGCCCTGGCCCATGCAGATCCATGTACTGAACTGGGGCATGCCTCCCATGTGGAAGAGACCCCAGTTTGATTCCCGCCCCGCACAGCCCTGCGTCCACCTGTGTAGAATGAAGCTATGTCAAAACTGATGATATATGGCTGTGGAGACTGCTCTGGGCCCGCCCCCTTCTCTGTGTGTGTGTCTCACTCAAACGAACAAACAAACAAACAAGATTTATTTTATTGTTTGAGAGAAGGTGAGAGAGCGAGAATAGAGGAGGGCCCAGAGCAGTCTCCATAGTTGTACATCATTAGTTGTGACATGGCTTCATTCCACACAGGTGGATGTGGTGTCACATGGGCAAGAACTGAACCAGGAGCCTTTCACATGGTAGGTGAGAACTTTTGCCACCAAGCCATCCCATGGTTACCAGTTGTGCCACAGTTCAACATATGGGGTTGCAAGGGCCAGGGCTGGGAATTAAACCCTGGACCTTGTGATTGAGAGACAAGTGCTCAACTGCTACGCTATCCTGGCATAGATAAACAGGAGTGAATACTTCCCAGTTCATTCTATGAGGTCAGTATTACCCCAGTATCAATAACAGAAAGAAAAGAAAGGCAGAAAGAAAGAAAGAAAGAGAAAGAAAGAAAGAAAGAAAGAAAGAAAGAAAGAAAGAAAGAAAGAAAGAAAGAAAGGAAGAAAGAAAGAAAGAAAGAAAAAGAGAGAAGGAGAAAACTACAGGTCAATATATCTTCTGAGTATAGGATATATGTATAAAAATCTTAATAAAATACTAGAAAACCAAATTCAACCATATAAAAATGTTTATACATGATGACTAAGTATGATTTATTCTAGGAACACAGGTTGGTTTAACATTTAAAAATCAATTTATGTAATACACCAGACATATCAGTAGAATAAAGGACAAAACCCACATAATCATCTGAGTAGACTGATAACATTTAACAGCTCTTCATGATAAAAACATTCAACAAATTAGGAATAGAAAGGAACTTCCTCAGCCTGATAAAATATGTTACAAAAACCCTTAACATTCTATTTAATGATGAGAGACTAAATGCCTTCCTTCTAATATCAGGAAGAAAACAAGAATGTCTTCTATCATCACTTCTATTCAATACTGGAATGAAAGTTCTAGTCAGGACAATTTGGCAAGAAAAATAAAATAAAAGGCAGATCAGAAAGAAAGAAGTAAAGCTATTGTTTATTCACAGATGACATGATTTGTATACAAAAAAATCCTAAGAAATCCACTGAACGACTATTAGAACTTATAATAAGGTGACCAATTGTCCTCCTTTAGGAAGGACAGTCCTCCTTTTGGAAGTTCTGTCCTCCCTTGAAAAGTGTCCTCCTAGATGTCCTGCTTTTCGATATGTAATACTAGATGTCCTCCTTTTCTTTCTTTCTTTTTTTTTTGTTTCTGCAATCTATTTCTTTTCTTTTTTTTTTCTTTTTTTGGTTGTTACGTTTATTGGGGTGACATTGATTGGTAACAATTAGATAGTTTCCTGATGTATAAGTCCATATCACATCACCTATGCTTCACATTATGTGCTCACCACCCAGAATCAGCTGTCCTCCTTTTCATTGGAAAAAAGTTGGTCACCTTACTAATAAATAAGTTTAGCAAGTTTGCAGGACACAAAATCAATAGACAAAAATCAGGGGACGCCAGGATGGCTTAGAGGGTTGAGCATTTGCCTGCAGCCCCAGGGTCCCAAGATTGAGTCCTGGCCCCGGCCGGTGTGGAACCATATGCTGAACTGGGGTGTGCTTGCTGGAGGCCTCCAGCCTGGGTCCCGCCCTGCTCAGCCCTGCGTCTACCTGTGTGGAATAAAATTATGTCGAAAACTAATGATGTACAACTATTGAAACTGCTCTGGGCCCTCCCCCTTCTCCCTTTCTCTCTCTCTGTCAAAACAATAAAATAAATCTCTTTTTTTAAATCAGTTGTATTTGTATATACTTAGCAATATAACCAAAACACAAATTAAGAAAATAATTCACAAAGAATAAAATACTTAGGAATAATTTAACCAAGACTTACAAACTAAAAACTGCAAAGCATTTTTGAAAGAAATAAAAGAAGACCTAAACAAATGGAAAGAAATTCCAGGTTCATGGATTAGGAGATTTAATGTTGTTGATATGGTAATCTACAGACTCAAATCCCCAACCAATTTCAGTGAATTTTCTTTGGTGAAACTAGACAAGCAGACTCTAAAATTCATGTGGAAATGCAAGGAAACCAAAACAATCTGGAAAAAGAAAATGTTGGAGAACTCATACATCTCACTTTCAAAACTTCCTACAAAGCTACAATACTCACCTCTGTGTGATACTGGCATAAAGATTAGACATATAGATCAATAGACTAGAACTGAAAATTAAAAAATAAATTCTTACATCTAATGTCAACTGATTTTTGTCAAGTATATCAAGACAATTCAGCGGGGAAATAATCTTCAACAAATAGGGCTAGGACAAGCAAATATTCACATGCAGAAGAATGAAGTTGGCCCCCTACCTCAAACTGTATGCAAAAACTAACTCAACACAGATTAGGAAAATGCCAGGATAGCTCAACAAGTTGAGCACTTGCCTTGCAACTACGAGGTCTGGGGATTGAATACTGACCCCAGCCCATGCAAACCCATATGCTGAACTGTGATGCAGCTGGTAACTGCCAGGATGACTAGGTGGGGAAGGTTCTCACCTCCCATGCTGGAGGCCCCCAATTCAGTTCCTGCCCTTGTGGCCCCACATCCACTTGTGTGGGATGAAACTATGTCACAAATAATGATGTACAGCTTTGGAGACTGATCTGGGCTCTCCTTTCTGTCTCTCTCTCTCTCTCTCTCTCTCTCTCTCTCTCTCTCTCTCAACTTTTCTCAAAACAATAAAATAAATCTTAAAAAGAAAAACAGATCAAGGGGATGCTGGGATAGCTTAACAGGTTGAGCGCTTGCCTTGCAACTACAAGTTCCAGGGGATCGAGTCCCAGCCCTGGCCCGTGCAAACCCACATGCTGAACTGTGGCACAATTAGTAACTGCCGGGATGGCTACGAAGGTTCTCACCTCCCATGAGGGAGGTCCCCAGTTTGGTTTCACCCGCACGGCCCCACATCCACCTGTGTGGAATGAAACTATGTCAAAAAACTAATGAGGTACAACTATAGAGACTGCTCTGGGTCTTCCCCACTTCTCTCTGTCTCTCTCACCTCTCAAACAATAAAATGAATCTTAAAAATAAAAAAAACATCAAAGACCTAAACATAAGAGGCAAAATTCTAAAACTCTTAAAAGAAAACATAGGTGTAAATATTTGTTACTTGGATAAGGCAATGGTTTCTGAGCTGTGAAACCAAAAGTACAAGCAATAAGAAATTGATTAATTGGATTTCATCATAATTAAAAATTGTGCTGCAGAGAGCGTCATCAAGAAAGTATAAAGACAACCTAGAGGATGATAGAAAATTTTTACCAGTCATATATCTGACAAGGGACTCGTATCTAGAATGTATAAAGGACTCATACAACTCAATAATAGAAAGATAAATACCCAGTTAGAAAATGGGCAAAGGGTCTGAATATACATTTCTCCAAAGAACACATACAAATAACCAATAAACACATAAAAAATACTCAACATCATTAGCCATCAGAGAAAAACAAATCAAATCATTATGAGATACTATATCACACTACTAGAATGGCCATAATCCAAAGGACAGGTAATAAATGTTGGCAAGGATGTGGAGAAATTAAAACCCTCAGGCATCGCTGATAGGAATGTAAAGTTGTAAAGTAGTGTAGTTGCTTTGGAAAACAACCTGACAGTTCTCTAAAATGTTAAACGTAGAGTTACCATATGACCTAGCAATTCTACTCCTAGGTAGGTATATACCCAAGAGAAATAAAATTATATGTCCATTCAAACCTTTTACATGAGTGTCCATAACAGCATTATTCATAATATCCAAAAAGTAGAAAAAGCCAAAATGACTATGAACTGATGAATAGATAAGCTAAGTGAAGTATATCCATGCCATGCCATAAAAACAAATGAAATTCTAATACATGCTACAACATGAACACACCTGGAAAGCATTATATAAGTGAAAGAAGCTAATAATAAAAGACCACAAATTGTGTGACTCCATTTAAATGAAACATCCAGAAAAGGCAAATCCATAAAGACAGAAAGGAGATTAGTGGTTTCTAGGACTGGAGGTGGGACATGGTAGGAAAAGATAATGACTCCTAATGGATATGGTTTTTTGAGGAGGGTGATGAAATGTTCTAAAATGGACTGTGGTGATCATTTACACTATATGAATATACTAAAAACCATTGAATTGTACACTTAAAATAGGCAAAGTATGTGGTGGGTGAATTATATCTCAATCAGCTGTACCTACATATACTTTTATATCAATGGCTCTGACAGGAGGACTCGGTGTGACCCCCCAGCCAGAGTCATCTCAGTGCCAGGAAGGCTGTTGGGAAGTTGCAGGCTGTGGAGTGATGTCATCAAGGAAGAAAGAAAATACATGGAGAGGACTCGGGAGGCTCATTTGGCCATGAAGGAGTGAGGCTTGATGAAAGGGAAGCTTGGGGTGTATATTCTTCAGGATCTCATAGGACACATTACATTCCTCAGCCTGAGAATCAGCTCCTCAAAGCAGCTGGTGAAGCTGTCTCTTTGGGCCTCTCCAGGACTCTCCTGATGCTGGCCAGACCGGCCAGGCCAGTCCTGTCTGCTCTATACACTAAAACTTAGCCACCTGTGAAGGCTTACCACACCCTGTCGCATCTTGGGAGCTCTTCCCTGGAGGTGCCAGCTCCCACTGGCCTCTCCCTTCTCCGCCTGCTTTCAGACTGCACACAACATGTCATCACCATATCACATCTTGCACTTTATGGGAACAGCCTGCAAGTATGGGAAAGATGCAGGCACACACACCCTGCTTCTCAGACTGTGAGCACAAGGGGACCCAGGCATGGGTCCAACCTATATATTAACTATCACCTGCTTAAGCAGGGCCTCTGTAGTCCTTTGCTTGGTGCCCCCAAGGATTTTGGGGAGCCCCAGGGAATGGTCTGGAGGTCCCAGGCAGGTTCTGCAGTCTTTCCTCTGCTGCTCTTCTGGTCACCCTCTGCTTCCCAGTGAGAATGCAGGTCTTTCTAGTGTTGCTTACACTTTGTCAGAGATGTCCCGGAGCAGCACAACTGGGATGCCACTGCTTTACTAAAGCACTCCCCCCACCCCCTTTTTTAAAGATTTATTTTATTGTTTTGAGTGAAGGTGAAAGAAAGTGAGGGGGGAGGGCCCAGAGCAGTCTCCATAGTTGTATGTCATTAGTTTTCTACATAGTTTCATTCCACACAAGTGGATGTGGGGCTGTGCGGGGCGGGAACTGAACTGGGGGCTCCCTCATGGGAGCTGGGAACCTTTGCTACCATCTCAATGATTACCAGTTGCACCACAGTTCAGCATATGGGTTTGATCCCCAGACCTCAGTTGCAAGGCTCAACCTGCTGAGCTTTCCTGGCATCCCCTGAGAACACCCTTTTTTAAGGACTAGCTTTGTTCCTGTGCTTTCAATGGAATTAGACAGGCCATAGGAGGCTCAGCTCAGGATATATCCTAGTGGAGGAACCACAATGAAACGAGCTTCAAGCCACTATCCCGGCCACTATAACCTCTAATCAGTATGTTCTCTACATAGGCAATGGGATTCCCCAGCCATGTCCAGGTGTCCCATATTCACTGAAGCTGAGCTGGGGACCTAATTTGGGGAGTAAGAGACTGCCGCTAGACTGTGACCCGGAACCCTGAGTCTGCCAAACTCATTCATTTAGCATTCTCGTATGACCATTGCCTCTTGCCTGGGCTGCTGCAGGCTGGCCTCCCTTTGAGGAGCTGGTCGTTGAATCTGGGTTTCTAGGAAAGCCATGTTTTCTTTGGTGCCTATGTATGTCCATCTATTCCATCTGGACCAAAGCCTGCAAATGAGACATTTATTAATTTTTGAACCCCAATGTTTTCAGAAGAGCACAAGTCCTATGAAACTGGACTTAAGGTGGGAGGAGACCTTCTGGGTACCCTGTCCCATCCTGGCCCCCCCCTTGGAGAACAAAGAGGCTCATTAGGATTAGCATATGAAATAAAGGCTCTGATAAAGTCTGCAGTTAAGTAGTGATTACGGAGCTTTTTTGAACAGTGTTTCTCAAACCTATTTGTCTATGGGATCTTTTTTGTCCACTATCATCCAGGAGCACACAGCTTTAACAATGACAACTAAAACCTGTGACTGGCACTTGGGAGCCAGCCTATGAGTCTCATTGGCCAACACTCTACTTTCCTGCCACCTGGACACCTCCTCCAAGGCCCAGCCCACAGCTGTCTCCATCTGCTGTGGTGCCAGTATCTTGGAGCCACCTGTTCCCTTAAACAACCAAAGACCCCTCTCCCCTCTTCATACCCACAGCTGGCTGTTGCTTCCAGTATTGAGTATCCTTGAGGATTCCTGGATGCCTCTCCTTTCCCATCCTCCTTACCAGGTTATTCCCTGCTACAGGGAGTTACCCCTGTGAGGCCATGGGCATAGGATACCAAACCTGGCAACAAGCCAAGGGGTCAGGCCTGGGCCTGGAAGTGTTATCAGACCCTGCTCCTCCCCACCCCCCACTGCTTCCCTACCTCACAGAAACGGTGCCTCAGGCGGAAGAACGGAAGAGAGAGGAGGTAGAGGTGGGGGTGGGGCAACAACCCAGTACCAGCTTTTTCTATGGGAAGGGATCAGAGGCTGTCTCCATGCCTGAGCCTGGCACTTGGTGAATGAACAATCAATTACGGTTCTTAGAGAGAAGGCCCCACACTGTGGCCCCCAGCCCCCAGCCCCCCAGTCCCGGACACATTCCCCACGAGGGATTGGCCATTTCCCAAAACTCAAGACACATCCTGGCTGGAGCTGGCTGTGGGCCGGGCACCCCCCGGGGCAGCAGCCTGGCAGGGCGGGGTGTCCTGGAGAGCCGAGTATGGGCCTCACACCCAAGCTGAGCCAGGACACCCCGTCCTTGGCCAAGGCCCAAACCGGCTCTGTTTACAGAATGTCAGCTCTGTTCCCCTCCCCCACCCACCACTTCCCCTAGAGTCCGGGGGGGCTGGGAGAAGGGCAGGCGGGGCCCGAGGGAGCCTACAAGGCAGCCAAATCCCCGCCAGCCCCTCAGTCCCCCTCCCCTTCTTGGCTCCTAGGGTCCATCGCCCCGTTTTCCAGTCTTCTGGTTTCCCCTTCAAAGCATCGGTGGGAATGCGCATTTAAAAAGAGAAGTCTGCAGAAGCCAGTGCTTACTCCCAAGGAAAGTTTAGCTAATGGTGGAAATAGAGGCACTGTGCAGGCAGGAGCCGGGAGATTTTTCTAGAAAAGGGTCTTATTGGATACCTCCAGAAGTTCCCTCTTTTCTCCGGACCCCAAGCCCATGGGCCCCTGGGAGTTTTTCCAGAACTGCCAGAGGGATTTGGTGCAAATGTGATGTCGCCCGAAGGGCAGACCAGGGGCTTTCGGGGCCAGCGACGTCTTAAGATAAGGCCAACGGCCGGCGGGGCCGCGGTGACTCAGCTACTGCCTGGTGCAGGGAGGCTCAGTGGGCCCCACAGGAGCCAGCGGGGGGCGGGGCCTGACCCGCGACGCCCCGCCCCGCCTCGCCCCCTGGCTCCGGGAAGGCCGGCCCACCACCCCCAACTTCCCAGAGGCGCCCGGATTTCCCATGGGTTTCCCCGGCTGCTGCAAATAGTAACAAAGACTAGCGTTTTCAGAGCGCTCACTCTGTACTAGGCACTCTGCAGGCATCGTGTTCTGTTACCTCCAACAAGGCTCTGAAGCAAGCGCCAAGTAAACTCAGGCTCAGCGAGGCCAAGGGACTTTCTCAAGGTCACACAGCTACTGAGTGGTAGGGGCCACAGTTTCCCAACTCCCAGACCCCTCCTGCCCCTTCCCAGCTTCCATGTCCTCCCCTTGCATGTGTTAGCAGGTCTCCTGGTGGTGCCTTCCAAGGCAAAACCAGGAGCCCGGACATCCCGTGCCTGCGGGCTAGTTCAATATAAATACTTATCATTTTGAGACAAACCTAGAGGTATTGATTACGTGTCTACTGAACTTCCAGCCTGGTTTCAAGTGGTGGCAAAATTCCCCAGCCCTGAGTTTCCCCCTGATCTCCACCCAGGGAAACTCCTGGGCACAGGGCTGGGCTCCCTGGGAACACTGCCTCCCTCGCACCCAGCCCTGGCCTCTAAATAGGTACAGACTCCAGAAAGCCCCTGCCTGGCCCACAGATTAGCCCCCCAAACCTGGGTCCTTGCCAAGTGAGAAGGAGCAGGTGCACACCACCCTACTGCTGCTGGCAGACCCTGCCCACGTGGGGTCAGGGTCAGGACAGTGCCACCGAAAGCCATGTCTGAGCCCCAGAAGGGATCAGAGAGCCAGAGCAACCTGCCCCTGGTCTGCTCTTGGGAGGTAGTGTGCTCCCTGTTATCTGGTGTGGGGGGAGCACCTATGGAAGAAATGATGCAAAAGGAGGGTGGGATGAAATGATCTTTAAACCCCAAATTCCTCTATTCTATGAGTCAGGCAGTGTCTAAGTGAATGGCTAATTCTGACAGCTGCTTAAATGGAAACTTTCCCAGATTCTCCCACTTCCTTCCCCTTTGACCTCTTTTTGCTGGGCCCAGTGATCTTCCTCCTGGAGACTCAGAATATTGGGGAGAAGATCACTCCTACACGTCCCTGACTCAGTTTGTTGCTCTGGCTGCTGCCTGGGCTCTGGGAGGCTCCGAATTCCTGGGAAGGGAGGGAGGGAGGGAAGAGGGGGAGAGGAAGGAAGAGGAAGGGAGAAATGAGATGAGCAATTGCCTCTGTGGCTGAGTTGGTTTGACCTGGGCCCCAGTCCCAGCTCCACCCTTTTTTTCCAGATATGTGACCTTGAGCAATATCACTTCACCCCTCATGGCCTCAGCGAAATGAGAGAACTATAATGTCAACCACCCTTCCTGTGAGGGTTGTTGAGAGCAACAAGTGACCACTGTGGCTAAGGTCTTCTCAAGGGCAACCATGTAACGGTGCCCAGCGGGCAGCCAGCTCCACAGGCAGACATCATTCTTCATGGTTCTATCTGAGGAGATAAGCCCCTCCCTCACAGACAGGCAAGTTGGGGTGGGAGAGGAGGAAGAGAGAAAGAAGGGCCTGAATAGGAGCTGCAGGGAATGGGGTTCCTGCAGTGGGAAGGGCTACTGTCTGTGGTCAGGGACCCTGTGTCCTAAAGATACTACACGCCGCCTCTGTGTGCCAGGGGTGGTGCAAGGCGCTTCATGTCCATTGTCGTATTCATTTCTATCCCTGAGGCAGGTACTGTTTGTTGTTACCCCCATTTTATAGATAGCAAAACCAAGGCTTAGACATGAGTTAAGTGAATTGCCAGTGGAGGAGCCAGGATTCAGGACCAGGCAGGCTGACTCTGGAGCCCTGCCCAAGTCCTGACTCCAGCCCCTTGCCCCTGCTCCTACCGTTGTCTTGGAGAACATTACCCAGTGGCCAGACAGATTGTGCCCAGTCCTCCAAGATCCCCACCCTTGCTTGGCATCCTCCCTCTGGCAGCTGCTCTGTCCAGAGCAGCTTTGGCCAACCAGAGTGTCTGGCACCATGGCTGCGCTGGACCTTGTGCAGAGAGACCAGGGCTGACAGGGGCTGGGATCAGAGCCCCAAATTGCAGGAGATAGGTAGGGCGTGGGGAAGTCGTCTTGGCTGGCGCTGAATCTTGCACAGTAAAGGGGAAGAGAAAGACTGGGAGGCAGGCAGCCATCCCCACCCACCTTGTATCTGGAACTAAGACAGGGCCTTAGAGTAAGGTGACCAGATTTTAACATTGGTAAAGTGGGACACCATTGACCAGGGGTGGGTGGGGGTGGGGGGGGGTTTCTTGATTAAAAATTTGGTCTATCTCCCGCCGCTCCCTAGCTTGTCGTGCATTCTTTCCAAAAATCGGGACTTTTTAAAAACGCTGCGGGACGCGGGACAAATTGTTAAAAAGCGGGACGTCTGGTCACCTTACTTAGGCACCCTGGTACCTGAGACCAGCTCTGGTTCCATAAGGGTTGAGGAAGGTTTAGACAGTTATTCAGGGAAGCTGTAAGACTGAGGCTGCTCTAACTGTAAGGGGGTCCTAGAGGACCCTAAGTCTCCTCACACCCCCTGCCGTTGTGCTGTCAGTCTTGGTCAAAGCCCTGCCTTGCTGTGCTCCTGGCCACCATAGAAAGCCTCTGTCCAGTGTGGCACTGAGCCCCCAAATGGACCCCCTGCTTTAGCTAGACAAATCCCTCCTTGCCCTCTCACCTATATTCCCAATCTACTCTTCATCTTCCCTTGGAAACAAATCCCTCCCACTTCAAAACATCATAATTCCCCCCCAAAGAGCAATCTCAAGAATGTCAAGGGGAAATTATTGAATTATCCTGGTTGGCAGAAAAACCTAATTTATAGCAAAGCATTTCTACTGAAGTTTTAATAGATTTTTTTTTTCCTCCAATGGATTTTAATGCACAATTGTTTCCTGGGCTTGGAAATTTACTTTGAAGCAGTGACATCACTTTTCAGTTCTTGATTTATTGCCAGCTCCCTGCTTGGAGCCTGATAGCGAATCCAACATCCTATTTTCCCTTAAACATGAGAGGACTGCCCTCGGTCAGCCTGCCGGACCAGATATCACATGGCATGCCATCTCATTAAGGGTGTAAGGGGGCCTGGAGACCTGGCTGAACCTTTCCTGCCCTTCTTACCTGACTCCCAGGAACAGTCCTCTCCCTGAGGACTTTGCTAAGTGGAACCTCAGTGCCACATCTATGAGAATGGCATGCTGCTGGTCTATGGGGATCAATGCCAGCAGTGGCATGGCTAACATCCCTTCCTACCCACTTCTTCCCTCCCAGACTATCAGCTGCCTGGCACGAAAAGGGCTCAGCCAACAGGTATCAGTTGAAATAAAGGATGGTGTGGCTATGTCAGAGTTCATTGACAACTCAGGCTCCCATTGGTAGAGAAATGTGGTGCTGACATCTTTGCCCAAGATCCAGCCCATCAGATTGGGAGCATCTGGGCACAGCAGGGGCAGCTAGCAAGGGTGCTACCAAGAGTCTCAATTTATGGAGATGTGGTCAGCTTTGGAGAAAGGAAATGGAGGGTACTGTGGCATCAGAAAAATGCATTCCCCCAAAGATGAGAAGCTCACTGTGCCCCCAGACACCTTTCAAGAGTGCTGTCTGACTAGGGAAATGCCTAAGCAAAACTTGCTAAGGTAAGTGAGCTTTTGGAATAAATGGCACGCAGAGAAGGGAGAGATTTGGGGAATAAAATAGACTTCTTTTGGGTCCTTAGAATGATAATATCCAGTATTCAGATGCAGAAACTAAGGCCCAGAGAGGGGCAGAAGCTCACAAAGTTTTGGCAAGAGGCCAATGTGACACTGAGACCCACAGTGACACTGTTCAACTCCTTGAGGGCTCTTTAAATGGCAGCGAGGGAAGCTGTACCAGGCTCTCTAGCCTGACCCTGCAGAGCCCAGCACTGACCCGTCCCCTCTGGGAGGGAGGCCCTCAGGCCCCAGAGGAGGCTGCCCAGTGCCCAGTTCTAGAGTGGGCTGACAGGCCCCTAGTGCCTCCTTCCTAGGCCACAGCTGTCCTCTGGGGGCTTCTTCTAGCAATCCTCCCGTCCCTGATCTGTACAAATATCCAGAGCCCCTGGAGGTTTTAGCTTCCTTCTTCCCAGAGATCTCTCCTGTGTCCTATGCTGCCAAGTGGGAAAGAATCAGCTGGTAAGGGGGAGGGGTCTGCACCCTCTCACCACTCCTTCATGTGCCCTTCCCATCTCTTCCTGACTGCCTGACTCTCCACCCTCAGGGAGTTTGGGTTTCCTGTCACAAGGCAGTACCAGGAACAGAGAAACAAATGCTCTGAGCCCTGGGGAGCCCTGAGGGGCTCCTTAGAGGTGGAGGGCTCACCTTGGCCAGTCGCTGTCTGGACACGGAAGTGGGAGGCAGCACGACACCCTCAGGAGAGCCACAGGATGCAATCTCCAGGGCAGGAGAGATCTGGCCTGGGCGTTGCATTGTTTACCACACTGACTAGGATGACAAACAGGAGTAGGCGCTTCTGTCCCACGTCCAGAACACAGGCCAGAAGGATGGCAGCGAGGAAGGGGGAATCCCAACCTGGCTAGTCCACCCGCTCACTCACTCTCCAGAGTCCACTGCTCTTGGCAGTAGACTAGGGATGAAGGTGGCTATGGGATTTGGGGGAGTCCTTGGAGCCATCTTAAAGAACTCCCCATGGCTGCAACAGAGGTGGCTGCTGGGGCAGCACACTGTGGCTGAATCTCCCCCAGATGGCCTAACTGGGTAGCCATCCGCCCTTCTCTTAGCGCTCTTGCTGGTCCCAGCAGGCCACACTCCCACACCCTGCTTTGACCAGCCTCGGCAGCCTTCATTACATCCAGGCCCAGCCTCTGTCTGAAGTGGCCCCTGGATACTTGGTGAGGCCCCTCCCACCTCATAGCTCTCTGGAGCAAATCTAAGAGCTTACGCTGGTGGTTTGAGGGAATTCACAGGGCTGTAAGGAGGGGGACCAGGGGCAGGCAGTTCTGTGTGACTTCAGGGCAAAACCAGGCCTGGGGTTAAGGATCCTGGGGTCCCTGCACCTATAAGGAAGGCGACTTTCCCACTCAAGCTGTGCAAGTGCAGGACGGGAGTATCATGGAAGAAAGACGTCCTGTCACACGGCTGTTCCCCTAGAGGCCTGCCACTCAAGGCTGCACCAGACACGCTTCTGCTCAGAAGAGAGGGGGAGCTACCACCCTTGTGAATCTACACTCTCTTCAGATTTAATGGCTCTCAAAACGCCACCTCAGCTGGCTCTGACCCAGCCAGCTGGCCCCCAGGTCACCTAAGTCCTCTCCCAGTGATCATCCCTTTACCCTCTGGCAGGCCTGTGACTGCACCAGACCTGGCCGTGAGCCAGACCCAGGAGGGCTGAGTGGCGGGTAGGGGGATAGGAGGAAGAAATCTGAGCTGGTCAGTTATCTGATCACAGCTCCTGGGGATGCGAGCTCATGAGAGGCCAAGGCCTCTCTATACTGCCCTCTGGGACACGTTCCTGATGGTGTTGGGGGCCACCATGGCACCTCTGACACTTCCCAGAGAGCGGTATAGAGATCAGGGATGAGAAAGTCACGGATGGACCCCAAAATGCATACCTGGGCAGATCTGGGGGCTGTGAGGGTCCCAGTGGTCAGCTAAAGGGGCAAGTCCAAAGAGGGCTCATGCATGGTTCCCCAGTTCCCACCTGCAGTTTGGTAAGATGAGGTATAGGGCAGCCCAGCTCTGGGCAGGGCCCTGGCCCGACCCCTGAAAGCCCCCAGTGCCATAGCCCCTGCTGAGCAGTCATTCAGATCACACTCGGGCAGGGCCCCTTGCCTGGGTCTCTGAAGCTTTGCCCTCTGGTGAGTCATTCCTTGGAGTCTGGCATCAGGATCAGAGGTTTTGCCCTCCACCTCCTACCTCTGAAGGAATCATGAAGAGGAGCCCTTCCTGAGGCCCCTGGGGGATGCTTCTGATCTGAGAGAGGGCTCCAGAGGCAGGATGAGGGGCATGTGCAGACCTGAAGCACCTGGGGCAACAGGCTTCTCTACTGGGTCCTGCGGCCCACGCACCCTGTCTCAGGCTCCCTTGCCCTGAGTCTGACGGGCACCGGAGGTTGGCATGCTTGATAGCGGTCATGCAGGAAGCATGCCTGCCCCCCAAGCCCTTGGCTCCCAGCCCATGCCTCAGTCCCAGGGCCTCTCAGCACTGGGCACTCACTAAGAGCAGGTGTGGAATGGCTGGAAGGTCAGGGTTAGACAGGAAGAACTTTCTGAATATATTAAGATTATACTGTGACATATAAACAGCAAAGGTGAAAAAGGTGAACTGATTGCTCAAGTCCTGGCAACCAGGTGCCAGCCTTGTCCCTTTAACCTGTTCTTCCACTGATCAGATCTCAGGAAATGGTCTTACTGTCCACCTAGGTGTCAAAGCACCATGGGCAGCAAGACCCTCAGCTCCATGGCCAATCCAGCTGCAGGCCTTGACATCTCTTCCTCCAAAACACTTCCAGACTCTATTCATACCCCTCTCCCTCCAGGGCCACCACCCAGACCAGTCACCACCTCCTCTCTTTTATATGCCTGCTCAGCTTTTCACAGTCTGCCTGTGCCTACCCATGCCCCCTGCTGTCGGTTCTCTACCCAACAGCCAGTGAACTCAAATGTAGTCCAATGGGTCTTTCTCCTGCGGCAAACCCTGCAGAGGGCTATGATCCCCTTGGGTAAAGGTTCTACCCTGTCTGGCTTCAGACCCATCTCGTTACCTCGCCCACAGTGACCTCATTCTGTGTGCCCCTAGCTATGACTTTCCCATCTCCTTTGCTTCTTGACTGTTACTCATCTTTTAAAACTGAAGACTTTCTGATCTGCCATCTCCCTCCAAGGCTCTGAGCATCTCTGCTGAACCTGGATCCATCTTCTCAACACCAGTTCTCTCTCTCTCTCTTTTTTTAAGATTTACTTTATTGTTTTTGACAGAGACAGAGAGACAGAGAGAAGGGAGAGGGCCCAGAGCAGTCTCCATAGTTGTACATCATCAGTTTTCGACATGGTTTCCTTGCACACAAGTGGGCAGGGGCTGTGCAGGGCAGGAAACAGGGTTGGGGCCTCCTTCTTGAGAGGTACACCCTCTTGAACCGGGGTCCGAACCTGGGGGCAAGAGCTGAACTGGGGGCCTCCCGCATGGGAAGCACACTCCAGTTCAGCATATGGGTCTGCCCAGGCCAGGGCAGGGATTCAATCCTTGATCCCCAAGGCTGCAAAGCAAGCGCTTAACCAGCTGAGCCATCCCAGCTTCCCTGTTTTTAAATTTTGATGAAGCCCAATTTATCTATTTTTTCTTTTGTTGCCTAGGCTTTTGGTGTCATACACAAGAAATTGCTGTCAAATCCAATGTCATGAGACTTTTTTTCTTGTTTTCTCCTAAAGTTTTATAGTTTAACTCTTGAGTTTAGGTCTTTGATTCATTTTGAGTTAATATTTACATATGGTGTAAATAAGGATCCAACTTCATTCTTTTTTTTTTTTTTAAGATTTTATTTTTACTATTTTTGACAGAGGAGAGAGAGAGAGAGAGAGAAAGAGAGAGAGAGAGAGAGAGAGAGAGAGAGAGAGAGAGAGAGAGAAGGGTGAGGGCTCAGAACAATCTCCATAGTTGCGCATCATTGGTTTTTCCTCATAGTTTCATTCTACAGGTGGATGTGGGCTGCACAGGGCAGGAACTGGGCTGGGATCTCACCCCAGTGAGAACTGCACTGGGGGAACTCCCCAGTTCAGCATATGGGTCCACACGAGCCAGGGTCAGGATTCGATCCTCTGTCCCCGGGACTGCAAAGTGAGCGCTTAAACCACTGAGTCATCCTGGCTTCCCCCAAATTCATTCTTTTGCATGTAGATATCCAGTTTTCACAATACTATTTGTTGAAAACACTGTTCTTTCTACATTGAATGGTCTTGACACTCTTGTTGAAAATCATCTGAACACATATATGAAAGTTTATTTCTGGGATCTCTATTCTATTTCTTTTGTCTGCATGTCTATATGTCAGTACCACAGTTTTGATTACTGATGCTTTGAAGTAAATTTTGAAATCAGGAGGTATGAGACCCCCAACTTTGTTTTTTACAAGAATGTTTTGGCTGTCCAGGGTCTCTTGAGATTCCATGTGAATTTTAGGATAGATTTTTCTATATCTAAAAAACCATTGTTGGGATTTTGATAGTGATTATATTGACCCTTGTGACTTTAAGGAGGGTCTGGGCCAGCGAGGGGTGTCCCAAGGCGACCAGGAACCAGTGGTGCAATAATGATGAATGGTAGCGTGAGCAGAAGGCGAAGGCACAGACTTGACGCATCAAAGATTGGGGACAAGGAGCTACCCTTCTTTAGAATACTGAAAGCTTTAGCTCTTCCCAGGTCTCCATCAGAGGCAGGTCCCTATGGGCAGAAGATTACCCATCTGTATAATGGGCATTACGTTCCTAAGCTACTGAAAAGGCTCCTCTAGAGTCAAATGCCTCCTCCTTTCCCTCATTTGGGATTTTCAGCTCTTCCATGTCCCTTGTTAATTTCTTAAGCCCTGGTATTCCCTATGTTGGCTCTTGGGAGCATTAGTGCTATTTGTGACATGGCTGGAACTCTGTCTCACTCCTAGCCCAGACAGGTCATCCTTCTAGTCCAGCCAGCTTTCCCTTCTAGGAGGAGCTTATTTCCT
Organism: Craseonycteris thonglongyai; assembly: GCA_004027555.1. Classification (NCBI taxonomy): domain Eukaryota; kingdom Metazoa; phylum Chordata; class Mammalia; order Chiroptera; family Craseonycteridae; genus Craseonycteris; species Craseonycteris thonglongyai. The sequence continues at coordinate 9,160 of PVKE010013572.1, read as the reverse complement.
CAAGACCTGGGGGAGTAGAAATAGGTAGTTCTAGGTCCGTAGGGAGAGGATGGCTGGGCAGAATCACTTGGTGAAGAGTCTAGAGATAATATCCTCATTCTTGTGCATCTTGTAAGCAGACCCAGACCTCAGTAGGTGAGGTCCACCTGCCGCTGTAAAAGCAAAGGTAGGATAGGCAGCCTTCTTGTGCAGCCTAGACTCTTGGGAGATGACTCATTGGGCTCTAAGCCAGACCTCTGGCTCTGCCTCAGAGAAGTGAAGACTGACAAATAGGCAAATAGGTAGAGCCTCTCATGGGGTATATATAGTCCCCAGTTCTGAGCTGTGACAGTTGCTCACCCTCCCTGCCTGGCCAAGGAGACATGGAAGAGCATTTATTGCCACATCTGGAGCTTCTGGAAACTTATCCTACCAGGGAAGTTAACTCCAGCTCTGAAAGAGGGGCTTGTGGTTTTGGAACTTCTATCCCAAGGTTCACATATATATGACCAGGTATCAGAAAATAAGGTCTTGGAGCCAAATGGGAGCCTTAGTCCAAGTTGTTTTTAAACCATCTCAAACTTTATCAGGCTGATTTGAGCCATTTTAGATGCAGAAGTAAAGCAGCAAGCAGATAACATTCTTTCTATTTCAGAGACAAAATAGAGGCCTAGATAATTATATTAATGCTGGGAAGCATCTCATCTAATTGAGCCTTTCTGTTTACCAAGTGAAATCTACCCATTTGTTCATCCATCCATCCATCCACCCATCCATGCAGTACTTACTCTGGGACAGGTCTTTTGCCAGGAGCTGGGGATACAGCAATAAATAAGACAGGCAAAACCTCTCTCTTATGGAAGGCAGTCTACTGTAGAAGGCAGATGGTAGCAAGCAAACAAATAAACAAAGACAACCCCTAATGAAGAGGAAGAAGACATGGAATACAGGCTTCTGGGAATATTTAACTAAGGACTCTGACCTGGACCAAGCAGTAAGTGAGATCTGCCCTGAGAAAGCAGAGACCCAAAGGATGAGCCAAACAAAGATGGGAAAGGTAGAGGGAACAGCATGTGCAAAGGCATGGAAGCTGGAAGTGAGGATGTGGGAACAGGCCCAGAGAGGAAAGGTCACCCAGGGAGCTGGAGACCAGACTAAGGCTTTCAGAATCCTACCTATATTCTTCTACCACACCCCATAATCCAACACCCACAAACTTCAAGGCTTCTGACAGCACCTCCAGCCCCTACTGAGGCCATTCACAGCAGCCCCAGGTGTCTGGAGAGCCCAAAGAGAAACCACAGAGTGCAGGATATCAGAATTGTGCAAAGAACATACAAGTATAGGGTCCCTTTGACTTTATTGACGCCCCTTCAGATCCCTGTGGCTAGTGGGAACCTCTGGCTTGAATTAATACTAGAAATCAAAGTTGAGTGCTGAGTGGAAAAGGTTTACTGCCACACAGAGAAACTATTCCAGCAGAGAGTCTACGCTCAGGGCTGGTGAAGAGAGAAATGGGGCTGGTCATGAACTATCTCTGTTCTGTATTTAAAAAGCAAAGTTTCTGAGTGTTGCTGAGTGACTGAAGACTGATGGCTTATAGGTCAGGTGGGCACTGTGTTGGCTAGGGGTGGTCTGCTGTGTACCTAGGGTGTCTGCTTCAGGATTATGGTGTCTAGCAGCTTCTGTGTACGTGACATGCCGTAGTCAAGATCTGGGTGTCCAATCAGGTCCGCCACTGAGGTCAGCAGGCTAGATGGCCAGATTATTATTTGACAATGGCCTTCAATTCTTCACTTATGAGGTGGGGTCCCCTGCTCCCCATGCCAAGTCCACATCAGTTAACAGTTGTTTGCTAAATACAACTGTTGGTCTGGAATCTATATCCTTAACGCCTAAGGCAGAGTCCCCTTCCCCTCTCTCACCCCCATGTGCTATGTTGAATTCTATTGCGTCTCATATTCCACTGTTTCTGCCCTAGCCCAGGCCCCCATTTTTTTTTTTTTTTTTTTTTGCCTAAAGGCATTTGCTTCTTCCAAGCTTATCACCTCTAGTTCATGGTCTATGTGGCAACCAGTCATCTGTCTATAAGGTCACTCCTCTTCTTAAAACTCTTCCTTGGCTCCCCTCAGCCACTGGGACAAAGCCCTGGGGTTTGTACACCCAGGCAGTGGACCTTTGCAGCCAGGCCCCTGCACACGGCCCTCACACACTAAGCTCAGCCTCGGTGAATTTCACTTTCTCCACAGTCATGGTCTCTTTCACTTTCAGGCCTTTGCCCTCTGCAAGGAATGCTGCTCTCATCTTCACTTGCCACCTCCTGCTTATTTTTTAGGTGTCAGTGTAGATGCCAATGCCTTGGAGCCTTCCCTGACATCCTTAAATCTGGGTGAGGTGTTCCCAACTTGGTGTACCCCAGTTCCTTCTCCTTACTTAAATATTTATTTGAATTGGAGATTCCTCAAGTTATTTGGGGAAGACATCTGCCTCCTACTAGAAACATGGGCTGGAGTCCCTGGAGAAGGAAATGCCAGCACATCCCTGGTTCTTCCCCCTCAAAATTCCAGCACAAGTCCTATTCTAAGGAGGATGAGGCCCATGTAGCCCCTGGGGTAGAGTCTTCTCTTGCATCATGCTGTTAAAAGGCTCACCTAGGAAGTTGAGGGGCTCCAGGCTGCCCAGCCAGAACACTGAGCCAGGCAAATGCCCAGGCTGGAGAAGGCAAGGCCAGGGTTCAACTGAGTGACTATGCCATGAAGGTCTCCTGATTTCTGGTTGAGCTGAGGCTGGGGTTGTAGCGGCAGTTGTACTAGGCCAAGAGGATTCTCCGGAGGCCTAGCTGCTTTTTGAACTTGAGTTTCTGGCTCTTGTGTGAGCAGAAGGAATATTCCCATACAAACTAAAAATGCTTCCATGGGGTTCTGTTTGGAAGAAATAAAGTGTCCCACAGACAGATCTTAAGCATTTTCTTTCAAAGACAACCCAAGTCACCACTCTCTGAAACTTCTACTAATTCTGCTTGTCTCAACCCTTAACGCTGGTACCACCATGTCCAGTGGCTATGGAAGGCCCCCCAAGGGGCCCTCTCCTACTGGGTAAAATGGGTACCCATCTTCTGCTTGATTGTTAACTGGAGAGAGTTCTAGGGAAAGAAGTGGGACGATACTCATTTTATTGTGTATACTTCTGTAATGTGGGAATGTTTTTACAAGCACGTATGACTTGTAATTAAAGATGCAAATCTAGTAAAAAGCTCCATCCCTTAGGCCATAGGTTCAGAGGGCAGAGGGTGACCAGGAAGACTTAATAGGTGAGACAGCACTAGAGCTGGGTCTGGTCAGAAGGGCAGGTGTCTACAGCAGCAACAAGGGGGCATTTATACCAGGTAAAGGCAAGATCCAGGGCCCAAGGATGGGAGAGCTTTGCAAGTAGATGATAAAAAAGATGGAGTAGGATAAGAAAGACTGGTGAGAGGTGAGTTAGTACCATAGTGGCTAGATCCTTGAATGCCAGACCAAGGAGTTTGTAATTAGGGAATTCATTACTGAGCCAGAGGTATATGACCTGAGTGAGTCTTGGGGCTGGAACTGGCAAAGATGAGAGAGACCAGAGCTGCCAGGAGGCTATCTGCAGAGCCCAGTGAGAAGAGCAATAATCAGGGGAAGGGGTTCCTGGATGAATGAGTTGGGCTGGCTAGGACACTGATACTGAGGGCAGGGTCTACCCTCTACCTGTACTACAAGTCCTCCCAAAGCCTTGCTATTGCACTGGCAGCTCTGGGCCTGAGGCTCCTGGCCACCTGTAGCTGGAGACAGTGTGGCATCGCAGTGTGGCTCTGGTTCAGTCCCATGTGCCTACTTTGACCCAGAGAGGAGGCAGTGCCCACTGGACCTCATGGGGCCTCAGTTCCTCTCTCTTCATAGAACAACTCCAGAGCTGCTGTTTAGTTTTGGGTCATCTGATCATTCATTTGCATATCACATTTTTTGGGGTCCTGGAGGAAAAGCAAGCTTGTACACCACAAGAGTGACTAGAGTGTGCCAGTATGAGCCAGATGATGCTTGTATTGTAGCGCTGGCTGCAAGAGGCAGGTGCTTTGGCAATACTGGGGGTTCCCAGGGGCTCCAGAGATCTGGAGGAACTGGGTCTGACAGCAGAGAGTGGAGGCCAGAAATGCCCCACCCAGTGTACTTCCCAGCTTTGTGAGGGACAGTCATGCCTAAGGGACCTACATGGAAAAGGACTGGGCATTGCGCAGGTTCTCCAAGACCAGCGGACCCTCTCCCCTTCCTAATTATGGTACTTCCACAACCAGGTCCAGATACCAAGGCCTCAAAGATAAAAGGAGATCCAACAAACCCTGCAGCGAGGGAGCATCTTCTTTCCTCTCCCACACCTCTGAGTAGCTTAGTGGAAAGAGATCAAGGCCACACTCCACCCTGAACAGGACCAGAAACTTCAGAGGACAGTACACACAGGAGGCAAACAAAATCCCTTCCCCTACCCCAGGCAGTCTCACAGCTAAGACCTCTGGGGCCTGCTGTTCCCTCTAGTGGATGCCCTTCCTCACAAGGCCCCACTGCCAGCTGGGGAACTCCTGTTCTTTTGCAGGTATCACCTCTTCTGTGAAGCTCCCTTTTATCACTATACAAGCACACTACCCTCCCACCACTATTTTTGTACCTTGTACTTAACTGATCACTGCATATTGCACCCTCAGCTGTTCTGTTGTAATTATTTGTCCAAGGTGATGTCACATGAGCCTTCCTCTGCTCTGTGTCCCCAGGGGATGGCCTAGTGTTTGCCCCATTGAGAAGGTGTTCACTAAGCATTGGAGCAACAGAGCCAAGAAGCACAGTCCCAGTTTCCTAAGCCAGTTTCAGGCTACTTCAGGATTCTTTGCTTCTCTTCACTGCCACCTGCCAATCCACCCTTAGTTCCCAGGGTCCTCACCTTCTGCCCAAGGTTGGAGACCAATCTCAACCATACCGTAGGTGTCTCTTGAAAGGTCCTCAAAATAGGAGTCTGTGGAGGTCCCTCAAGTTCTTGATGACCTTGGGACAAAGGCCAAGGCAGAATGGGGAAGGCTGGAGTTTTGCTGACCCTTGTGCAGCAGCAACATGGTGATGATTGACAACCCACGTGCAATAAAGAGCATGGGCTATGGTCTGAGTGAATGAGTACATTGCTTGACCAGGGTGTCCTGAAAACCTCAACTGGAGAGAGCCAGGTGGGGACAGAACCCAGGACATCATCCAGCTTGGGCCATGGACAGGGTGTGTAAGAGCAGCCAGGCAGGTAGGAGACCCCCAGCCACACTCCATGAAGCAAGTACCTCTGAGTTCTGAGTCCACCCTTCTCCACTGTCATGATAAGGATCCATGTCCAGGCAGGCTGTGGCAGGAAAGAGAAAGCCAGCCTCTGTCACAGGCTTGGGCAGTTCCTGCTGTCCCCTTAGGTGCTCTAGCCTTAGGCTTCTTGCTTCAGAACAAGAAGCTTTTCCTTCTAGGACAGGAGTATCCAACCTTTTGGCTTCCCTGGGCCAAATTGGAAGAACGGTCTCGGGCCACACATAAAATACGCTAACACTAATGATTGCTGATGAGTTAAAAAAAGAAATTGCAAAAAAAAATCTCATAATGTTTTAAGGCAGTTTATGAATGTGTGTTGTGCCACATTCAAAGCTGTCCTGGGCCACATGCAGCCCACGGGAGGCAGGTTGCACAAGCTTGCTCTAGGATGACAGTGCCCCCTGTCACTGGACACTTGGCCAAGCCAGAGACTTGCCTTCCTTCTGCCAGAGCAGCTTTTCTGTGGACTTCTCAAGCCTTAGAATTCTCTGGCTCGCTTACGGCTCATCTGCTCAACCAGGCTCCAAAGCCCAGCACCACCCTCCCTACCCCCTCATCTCTAGCTTGAGTCAGCACCCAGCTGGCTGCTCTGGTCTCTAAAAGGTCTCTGGGCAAATCTGCAGCTCAGCTCTAAACACTTCCATATTTGGTCTCTTTGGTCCATTGATCAGGAATCATATGATGTTTTAAAAACACAGCTGGTAGAGTTGCCCATCTGTGCTTTTGCATTTGGATCACTAAATCGGGCTACCTAGAATTTATTTAAACTTGCAGGTCTGGGTGCAGAATGAAGCTGCCCTCACAGTGCCTCCTGTGATGATCTTCTCACTTTCTGCATCACACTAATTCTTGAGAACACACTTAGTTGTGCTTCTAGGACTAGGTCTGGTTTTAATGCTCATTTGTCTCCTCAGCTCTTCTAAGGACTATTTTCTCTTTACACTGAGATTCACTAATTACAGGGTAAAGCACTAACCTACATTCCTCCCCCATTCCTACAAAACACACACTCACACACACACACACACACACACAATTATTTCCCAGACAAGATGGGTTGTCACTCCTTAGCTAGGTCAGTAACCCAAGGTAATAATGGTCTCTATGTTTCCCTCCCCCACCCACATCCCTTGAAATACACACAGGAACATTGCTGATGTGGCAAAGACTACCAACTGTCCTCCAGTATCTGGCCTAGCTGAGCACATCGCCATCCAAAATAAATACTAAATTTCCCAGCCTCCTTTCCAGCTACGTGATCAATGAGATATAAATAGGATGGTGTAGCCAACTTCTGGAAAGTATTCTTAAAAGGAAAAAGCATGTCCTTTCTCCTTTCTTCCTTCTTCATGTTAGCTGGAAAGCACTTTCTGTGATGTGAGAGAGGAAGTTGGGGTAGCCATCTTGAAACTTGAGGCTGAAGCCACACTTTGAGGATGGCATACGTGGTAGCCCACCTTCTGCGATGGCTTCCAATGATTCTCAACTTCTGATATTCAGGTCCTTGGTTAGCATTCTCCCATATTAAATAGGGCTGAGCTGAGCAAACAATAGGGTACTGCAGAAATGACAGTGTGCCTTCTGAGACTACAGCATAAAAGATATTGTAGCTTCTACCTCACTCTCTCTTGGATCACTTGTTCTAAACTAGTGAAAGCCAGTTGCCAAGCACATTCAAGCAACCCTATGGAGGATTATAGGCGGCAAGGAACTGAGACTTCCTGCCAACAGCCAGACTCAACTTGCTAGCAATATTGCCGTCCCAAGTCAAGCCTTCAGATGACCACAGATCCATGTGATATCCTCATTGCAAACTCATGTCAGAGCCTGAGCCTTCCAGTGAAGTCACTCGAATTCCTGATACATGGGAAGTATAAGATAATAAATGTTTATTGTTGTGTTAAGCCTCTGAGCTTTGAAATAATTTGCTATGCAATGAAAGAGAACAAAATAGAAGAAGCATTGGCCTTCTGAAATTGTGGCAGGCCATAACAACCCTTGATACCTACCTCAGAATTTATTTTATTTTATTTTTTAAAGATTTATTTTTATTTTTGACAGAGAGAGAGAGATACAGAGACAGAGACAGAGAGAAGGGGGAGGGCCCAGAGCAGTCTCCATAGTTGCACATCATCGGTTTTTCCACATAGTTTCATTCCACAGGTGGGCGGGGCTGCACAGGGCAGGAGCTGGGCCAGGGTCTCACCCTGGTGAGAACTGAACTGGGGGCACACCCCAGTTCAGCATATGGGTCTGCATGGGCCGGGGCTGGGATTCAATCCTCTGTCCCCGGGGCTGCAAAGTGAGCGCTTAACCCACTGAGCCATCCCAGCTTCCCCTTTGTTATTTTTTTTGAAAAAGAGAAATCAACTCTTATTTTCACAACTATTATTTTACATTTTCTATCGCTCACTCCTACTCCCATCCTTGTTTTGGCACCATTCATTCAGAAACTCTTCTAAGTCTCACTAGAGTCTTGGGAGGCTGTCTCAGTCATTCCTGCTGCCAATGGCATGTTGGGGCTTAAATCTTCCTAAAATGACGGACAATTAATGTCTAAAAATGTCTGTAGGGGAAGCTGGGATGGCTCAGTGGGTTAAGTGCTTTCTTTGCAGCCCCAGGGTCCAAGGACTGAGTCCTGGCCCCAGCCCATGCAGACTCATATGCTGAACTGGGATGTGCCCCCAGTTCAGTTCTCTCAGGGGTGTGCTTCCCATGTGGGAGGCCTCCAACCCAGCTCCCACCCTGAGTGGCCCCTGCCCACTTGTGGTACAAAACCATGTCAAAAACTGGTGATGTACAACTATGGAGACTGCTCTGGGCCCTCCCACTTCTCTCTGTCTCTTTCTGTCTCTATCAAAAACAATATAATAAATCTTTTTTTTTTTTTTTTTTTTTTTTTAATGTCTGCAAAAGGAACTTTATAATGAGAACCACAGGCCAAGGATCAGGAGACCCTGGCTCCACCCCCTCCTGAGGGACCTCACTGAGCACTATGGTGACGTGACCTGGCACAGACACCATCTTCATATGGGTCTCCCTGGGATTTCCATGAGTCTCCAACCATTTGTAAATAAGTGCTTTAAAGAGTGCCAAACTGCTCTACCAACTGGAAATAGCTGTTTTGCTGTGGTTCTGTCAGTTTCTGGCTAGAGCTCATTTACGTCAGCATTTACAGGTGTCCCTTTCGTGGACCAGCTTTCAGGTGTGCAGCCATGTGGTCTACTGAGAAAATCCTTAGCAGTGACGAGATGCCTTGCTCAGTTCTTCTAGTCAGCCATGGAGGCTGACAGGACTAACAGGTGGCAGTCCTGTTAGTTTATTCTTTTTACTAAAGCGCTCCTGCCTTTCTTTTTGGCCCACGTGGCAAGACGCTGGCCAGCCCTCTGAGGCTACCCCTCCACCCACATCCTGCTTCATCACAGACTAAGACTGGGGTGGCCAACAAGTCAATCACGATCCACCCGGTCGATCGTGAGGCCAATTTTGGTCAATATCGATCGCTCACAATGTCTGGGGTGGAATTCCGTGTACCATGGACTTTGAAGCGATTGTAGCTCTTATAACTCGAGTGGCTCCGCTGCGGTGCCAGGCTGATTTGAAGCAGCAACTTGAGCGGCGCCAATACAGTGCCCGGCTGATTTGAAGTGTCAAATCATAACATACAATCCTAAGAAACCAACAAAATGGGGTATCAGAGTTTATACTCTAGCTGACTCGAAGACTGGCTACATTTGCTGCATTTTGCCATATTATGGATCACTCACAACAGAGCTCTTGGTCAGACCCGATTTACCTGTTTCATCAAGAATTCCGATACACTTATACAA
>PVKE010013571.1:17500-36367 GCA_004027555.1 Craseonycteris thonglongyai | reverse complement strand
GGGGGGGGGGGGGGGGGGGGGGGTACGATAACATCCAGTAAATATGTGTTAACTAAATAAATGCAAAGATTGTGAAGGCACTTGACATGGGCCATATTCTACTCATATATTAAAAGCATCTCTTACCCAGGCCCCTTTTTCTTTGGGAGAACACCCCCTCTTCTTGGTTGAAACAGTTGTGACTGGTTTTTCTAACATCGGGGGCTCATGTCCTTTGTACAAGACACAAAGAACTCATTTATTCAGTAGTTCACTTTCTAGGTGTACCCACTCATCAAACATAGACCAAATCCAAGAGCCAAGAATAAGGTAAATCTGAGAAGTCCTGAGTGTGTGCACATGCTCTGATGTGCTGATAGCATTCCACTTTGTCCTCAGACCTTCCTTCAAGGAACTGTGCAGTAAGAACAACAATAATCAGAACAGTAATAATGGCAACAGTGACAAGAACAGTAAGAACAGCTATGCCCTTGTGAACCCTTACATGCAATAAGTGATTTCACCTTCCCACAAACCCCACAAGGTAAATATAATTATCATGTCCACTTCATAATGAAGAAACTGAGTTTTACAGAATTTATCTTTCAGTGTCAAAAAGGTAATCAGTAGGGAAACAAGAATTTTGGTGTCTTTAAATGTCTGTCTGTCTCTAAAGTACAATCTTTGCCTTCAATTATCTGATTTTTCTAACCCACAGTAGCTAATAAATGGAGAGAGACAGAAAGAAGACAGAAGGAAGAGAGAGGATTTATAAACCAAAAATGGATAGCGCTTCTGTACATTTTAGCTTAGTGGCAAACAACCCTCACCCCTCAATGGCTTCTAGGACAGTACATTAGTTAAGATATATAAAGACAATTCTAAATAGTGGAGTAAGTGAAGTTCCATTGAATCCTCTTACTTAAAGAAAAATAAATCAAAAAGATACCTGCCTTTTCAAAATATGTGTAAACAAATTATTGAAATGAAAAGTTTGGGTACTTAAGTAAAATAAATTTTTGATATCTGGATTGATTAGTTCATTTATAGCTATAGTTGATGCTAATATTACCACTGTCACCTTTATGCAGCTACTATGTATTCACTCCATCTTTAGCACAATACACAAGAATTTAGAAGTCTTATGGTAGACATAAGTGTACATGGTCAACTAGCTCAGTAAAGGAAAATTATAAAGAACAGCTGATTCTATCATTAAACAGTGCCAAACTGAACTTTGGATATCACTGTTCAAATGTGCATTGCTTTTAAGAATCAAATTCATGATACTATTTTTATTTCCATGAGGCAACTTGAATGAAGGATTATTTTTTTTTGTTTTGAGCATTAGTAATAAAGGTAGATGACCTTCCTAATTCTTCACTGTATTTAAGTCTGTGCCTGGATATAGATTACATCACTAACAAAATTATTGATGTTTAGCATATAAAAATAATCAATTTTGCCCTCATGGCAGCTACCTGAGGAAAGAGCAAAGAGACTGTTTTAAGTAAGCCCAGCAATATTAGTCTTGGTGGCTTATGGATATGAAGGAAGCTGCTCTGAGCATTTCAATTGTTTCTTAGTCTAGAGAAAATGATGCACTGATTACCTCATGAATAAAATTCACTTTTCCCCCCTGACAAAACCTCAGTTCCCTCACTGGGTATATTTGTTTCCCATCTGTCCTTGTACCTCTTTCACTCTCCTTGCCCCCAGTCAGACAGCCACCCACATATTAATACAAACACATGTCCACTACCTGGAAACATGCCCCCATATGCTGTGCTGTTGCAGAGATCCGGAATGGCTTAAGATGACATCATATGGTCTCATATTTTAATGCAACCAACACTACTGCCTAGAAGAATGACATTGATTTACTCTCAACTTAAGGTAAATGTTTGCTGTTATTAAAAAAAAAAAAAATTTTTTTTATTTTCAGGCAGACATATTTACTTAGTTCTTTGGTTCCTGATACAATACCTTAGTCTTTCTGTAAGGTGTAATGAACTCAGCCTTCCCTTATTTTTTTATATCTGCTTTGTGTGTTAAAGGAAGCAATTTCCCCAACATTTCCTGACATTAATATTTTACCTCATTTGCTTCTTAGGACATTTTTAAAATAAATATCTATAATGCCCTGATATATTCATAATTGCAAAGTAGGGATTAGTCATTGAGAAAATTGGAGAAAAGAGATGTATTAATAGGATAGAGGTATTTCTTGTGGAAAATTCACACCAAGCAGGAATATATTGCTCACCTCTTATACAAAGCAATAGAACAGACTTAAGTACAAATAAAAACATTGAATATTATGTTAAATTATTGTTATTTTTTAACACGGTCAAATAAATGGATTATTATTATTTACTATATGAGTGTTTTGCCTCCCAGTTTCTTTATAAAAGTTTGTTTTTATTGTACTTGCATTAGCGTGGTTTATTGCATTGTTTTGACTTCATTTGTTGTCATTGTGATGCTTTGTTTTTGCCAGAGCTGGGGTTGGGAAGTGTTCCTTATTTAATCTGATAAATAGTCCTGGCAAATCCCAGCAAAGGACACTTACCTAATTAGTTGGAGATGGCATGCTGCCTACCTCCTACACATATCTACACATGACATTTGAAGAGCAATCCACATATACTTTTCTGTAAATCAGAGCATTATTTTTTCAGATCAGTTTGGTCTTCTTTGGGGGAAAAAAAAACCACCCTGTTAGTTTTCTCAGCTAAAAAACAAAAGGCTTTGCACAATCAGACATTGTTCTTCAGTGTTGTATGCATTCCCTACTTTGAAAACAAAGATATTGATTAAGGCCCTGAAGTGGTAGGTACCTTTAGACTCCGTGATTCTAAGCAAAAAAAATTCAGCAGCATAGAGAGAATGGGGCTCACCAGGACTCATGGTCTATTGCTGGAATCATTCCAGCTACCACTTGAACAAAATCACCATGTATCCTTGGTTAGGCTCCTCAGGGACAGAGCCTGAGACAAGGATTTACTTGCAAGTGATACATTAAAATTGTGCCCCCGGGGTAACTTGGTAAGCATAGAAGAGGCAGGACAGGGAAAGGGAAGAAGTTGGTCAAGGGTATGAGCTCCAAGAGCCATGTGCACCTTTCAGTTAATCAAAACTCAAAGCACAGGTACTTTCTTAATCCTGTCTCAGTCAGCCAGTGGTTATAAGGTGCCCTGGAGGAGTATAGCTCCCGGCCACTCAGGGGCAGGTGGCGTTAGTCCCCAAAAGGCATCTGTGTGACCAGAAAGACAAAGCGCACAGAAGGTGGAGATAAATTCACAAATATGACAAAGGGTTTCCCAGGAGACCTTAGTGTCTCTAGACTCCCAGTGTTTGCTCTGCCATGTTTACTTCTCACAATATTTGCACATAGTTTGTATGCTGTTCATTCAGTGTCAAAATGTACTATGATTCTAGTTCCATGCTGTCCAAATGAAATGTAATATGAGCTAAAAGTGTCATTTAAAAATTTCTAGTAGCCTTATCAAAGAATTTAAGAGAGAAATTGATAAAATTAATTTCAATACTGTTTTAATTTTTGCAATATATCCAAGGATGTGATTAATAAAAAATATTAATGAGCTATTTTACATTGTGTTTTTGTTCTTGGCCTTCAGGTTCCAATGTGTATTGTTGTGTACTTATTGTACATCTATTTTGGACTAATTTCATTTTAAGTATTTGATAGCACATGCTGTCAGGGGCTACTCACTGGGCAGCATCTATTTAGCTGGTTTGTTGAGTTGATCTTTTGGGCTTGTATGAAATGGTATGGTCAGAAAAATTAACATGTTAAACTGGAAATAAGTAATCTCTATACCATACTGTATATAATACCCTCTATGCTGTCTCATCTTCCCTTTGTTGAAAATACCCTACCTTCTTCCACAAGGGGGCCCCCTGTGGCTACCTTTGTACATTGTGACTGTCCCATGGGACATACTTGTTTAGATTCTGATCAATTCAACCAAACTGGTCCAGTCCCTTCACTTTCTTGAGTATTACATGCATCCCCAGTGGCTTTCCGATCTCAGCAACTCCTGAAGCTTGTCTTCATTTTTGACCTTGGGTTTGTTAAAATATGACTATAACCTTAAAGAAATCCTCTATTTCTATTAAGTTGTTTGCAACCCAGGGGATCTTAACTTGTAATGACAAGCAGTACCCTCAGTGCAGAGACATTGAATCCGGCTGAATGAAGGTGAAAGACAATTTTGTCCATGCTGGACCAGGAAGCCACCAGACCATGAAATGCTGTTGGTGTTCACAGACAAATGGAGCTTAATGATCAGGATTTAGGGGACTTGGTTACAAAATGTTAGGGTGTTGTATCCTTGTGTATAATTCTTCCTTGGAAACCCCAGAAAAGTACAGCAGGACAAGGAAACAGGCTCATGTAGTGGCTGTAGATTAAAAAAAAAAAAAAAAGTCTGCATTGATATGCTCATTGCTCTAACAGGCATGACCAACCTGTGGCCCGGGACAGCTTTGAATAAGGCCCAACACAACTTCTTAAAACATGATGAGATTTTTGTGACCTTTTTATTTTAAGCTATTATTAGCTATCAATTAGTGTGAGTGTATTTTATGTGTGGCCCAAGACAATTCTTCTTTCACTGTGGCCCAGGGAAGCCAAAAGGTTGGACACCACTGCCTTAGTGTTTATTCTCAACACAGAAGCTGGAAGGATTCTTTTAAAGTCTGAGTCAGATGATGTTGCTTCCTTCCTAAAAGTAGTTCCTGGATGAGATTAAACACTGAAGAGGAGAAAACCAGTCAGTCTGAAAACAGAGCAAGGGAAACTAAACCCAAATATGGAGAGGGAGGAGATAGAAAATAGACACAACAGCAGTGACCTGTAGACACTATCATACCCTAAATCAGGGGTGTCCAGTCTTTTGGCTTCCCCGGGCCACACTGGAAGAAGAAGAAGAAGAATTGGCCTGGGCCACATATAAAATACACTAACAGTAGCTGATGAGATGAAAAAACAAACAAACAAACAAAAAAACGCTAAAAAAAAAAGTTGGCGAATTTGTGTCAGGCCATATTCAAAGCCATCTGGGTTACATGTGATTGATGGGCCGCAGGTTGGACAAGCTTATCCTGAATATTTAATTGGAGTCTCAGAAAAAGAATAGAATAGGAAGAAAAGTAGTGGGGAAGAATGAAGAAAGTTTTCAAATTTATAAAAACTTTAAATAAATTAATTCATGACACTTGACCAATTCCAAGGAAGGAAAAGTCACAAAATAATACAACAAAGGATATCATAATTTATTTTCTAAAAATCAATGATAAAGATAAAATATTAAAAATATGGTGAGGGGAAAAGTCATATTTTGTGCAGGAAAATGAAACTAAAAATGAACATAGACATCGCATCACAAACAAAGCAGGACTGAAGATAAAAGACCAGCATCCTAAAAGTGTTGAAAGAAAAAAAAAATACAGAATTTTGAAGACAAAATTCTGGAGACAGTGATAATAGTCTTCAAAACTGAAGATGAAATGATGACTGTTTTTTAACAAATAAAAGCCGAAAGAATGCATTGCCAATAGGCTTGCACTGAAAGAAATGTTCGAAGAAACTCTTCTTATAGAAGAAAAGGCATGCCACATAGAAACAGGGATGTATATAGAAAGTAGAGTGGTAATCAAGATTACTTTCTGATTTTTAAAAAGTCTTTAAGAAATATCATTTTAAATAAAAATAGTAATTATGTATTGTGAAGCTCATAATGTATATTGTTATGATAACAATAGCACAAAGAAAAGCTGGGAAAAATAGAAGTATAACAGTATAATATTAGAATTTTCTTACATTGTATAGACAGTGGTATAATATTTGAATGTAGCACGCTGTAATTTAAAGATGAATATTTTAAACCATAAAGCAATCATTAAAAACTTAAAGTAAAAAAAAACCCCAGGTAAATCTAGGAGATTAGTTCGGATATAAAAATATACTTAGTTAATCCAAAAGAATTAAATAAAAAAGGAGAAAGGGAATAAATTATAATTGGGACAGTAAGAATACAACAGTGTAATAAATTTAAATCTTACTATATCAATAATTACATGAAATGTAGTTTAAATACTCCATTCAAACTCTGAGACTGAATCAACTTTAATGAAGTTGATTAAAAGATGTAAGGATAAATTACACATATAAGAATTTGGAAAAGAATGAATTTTTCTTTACTCAAATCAGCTAAACCCAGCTCTCATGGACGTATAAGACCTAAGACAGGGGATCAAAAACAGAGCTGCAATTAATAAAATTATGGAACTTATTCCGTATTATCTCTCTAGGAACTTAAACTGCATTGTAGAAGATCTTGTGACCCGTGTGACAGAATTACCCAAGGGGAGAGAAGGATTTATTTCCCAATCAAGACGGCATTGAAGCACGTTGAAGAAGGTAAGCCATCTACTGTTACAGAAACAAGGGAACATTCTGGAGAGACTGATAATCTGTGTAGAATCTATTATACTGGGTCACCCTGTGCACTTGAATCTGGGCTGGACCTGGGGCTTCCTTTACTTTTAGGGTCCAGCAGTAGTAATTCCAAGTAGCTGTCATGATAGAGCCTAAAGAGTTAGGCAGCTTTTACCCTCACTTCATGAATGTTTCCTCTTGAGAAGAGCTGCTATGTAAAAAGAATAATTGTTTGAAAGCCACCATGCTGTGAAGACACCCAATCTATACACACAAAGAGAAGGCACGGTATTGGAAGGAGCCTGAGGGCTGAGCTTGTGATTGAAATCTTCTGGGATCTTTAGTCCCGCCCACACACTAGCTGGATGCAGTCAGGGGAATGACCCAGGCAGAAGCTGTAAGGGGCAGTGGAACTGCCAGATGGCACCCCATGCACATTCCCGACCCACAGAATTATGAGAAAATAACAGTGGTGCTGTTTGAAGTCACTATGTTTTGAGGTTCTTTGCTATGTAGTAATAAATATCTAACACTTGGAATAGGGATGCTGCCATAACAAATACCTAACATATGTGCTACTGGTATGGGGACCCCGGGGAAGAATAAGTGATGTCAGGGTAACATGAAGCTTGTTCCCAAGGCTAGAAAGGCAATGCTAATGTTGTGAATGGAAGTTGGAGAAGTGACTCATGTTAATGTAGCAGCAAAATCGTTGGCATCATTATCACCTGTGGTAACAATGGGTCATACTCCCGGGGCTCTTGTGGGTGGGAAGTGAGTATATTTGGCACGTAGGAAGATTGTGAATCATCATGACCGGCCCTCTGTTGCTTTGCCGGTCCCCAGTGGATCTTAGACCTTGCTGCCCTGGTCCATTTTCCAACAGGGCCAGGAGTATGTTCAGGCAGGAGCGGTACCTAGGACACAGAATTGAGGAGTCCACACACTCAGACTTGTGTGTAAGCCACCTTGTTGCTTCTCTCTAGTCCTGACTCTGCTGTGGAACGTCACCTCAGCCTAGGACTTGCTTTCAGTAATGAGACGTGTTGGACATGCTGTGTGCCATTTGAGGGCCTGAGCCTTGCTGATGTCTGGAAGTGACTTGTGCTCTTGGGATCCTGAGCTTCTATGCCAGAAGCCAGTCATGCTACTGTCGAGTGGACAGTTCGCATGGAATGGGAGAGAGGCTCTGAAGCCACATGGGCAGAGATGTCCGGCCACATCCCAGCTGAGCTCATCTCCCAGCTGGCCTGCCAGCTGAATGCAGTCACAGGAGTGAGCAGTGGCTAGACCCGCTGAGCCCAGCCCACAAACCAGAATCGCGGGCAGATAAAGTGCTGGTGGACTTAACACAACCGGCTTCAGTGTGTTCATTAGGCAGCAGTAGATATCCAGAATGAAGCCAGCCTTGTCCCCTTTGGATGCTCCAATGACTTAAGCAGCTGACGGAAAGTCATCACAGGAAATGTCAGCGAAAGGAAAGGCAGATGGCCTAGCAGCAGATAGGCGAGATGAGATTTCCTTGCGGATTCCTCCAGGTGAATGGTCTGGAGGTTTGAATACTCAGTGTAGAGGGTCAACGGAAGAGTAGAATTATTATCTTATAAACTCATTCAGTTTTCATCACCCATCTGATTTGGTCTGGGACAAGGAGACCATTCATCTGGGGTGCTATACAAATGTAAGTCAGTGTTAACCTATCACAAGAGAAAAAAATTAAAACAATCTGACAGGTCAGGGGTCAGATAGATTTCATCCAGGAGAGAGCACTCTGGTCCTTGGACTATTCAGACGGCCTTCTGAGCTGGCAGTTAGAAATTTATAACAAGCAGGGCCCCAAACTGTGTTATATCAAATGTCTCAGCTCATGTGTGTGGCTATGTTCTGCAGGCACTGGGACCCCCGAGCTCACATAGGCAAGACCGAGGCATCTCCCAATGTTCAGACTTTGGGGGCTCACTTCTCCTCCACTGTGTTGGATGCCTGAGTCTTAAAACATTGTGCCAATTACCAGACCTGGGGAATCTAAGCAGTGAGTGAATATAAATGAAGGTGGCCTCACAGGAAATAAAGCAAGGGCTCATTATTTTGTTTTTCAGCCCACAAAGGAACATACTTTGAAATAGCAATTTCTGGCAAGAATAAAAATAATAGTAATAATCACAATAGCTGTGCCCAAGTCAATTTTCTCTAAATGCGAAGTCTGGTAGGAGCTCACAGAGCAAAGAAATGTCAACCTCTCGTCAGCACAGTGACCTCCAGGGACCTTGTGAATCTGTTGTCAGCAGGCCTTTTGCCAACAGCAGTTATGCAGCCCTGGCACCCCATGAGGTGATACAGGTAGTGGGGGCACTACTGTACCCCTTACATAGGCTTCACAAAACGTACTCTCACAGGGTGGGTAATATATGAGGTGAAGTAACAATGTTCCATTTTAAGCATTTCCAAACTGGCCAATTTCCTGGATCTTTAAAAATATTTGCAGAGCCCTGTGGTGGGCGGAAACATTTTGCTATCTTTAAATGCGTAGACCAGACTCATCTTCGATATGGCTGGGCTCTCAGAATATCTTATGGATGTCAGGCGCCCAGCAATGGGAGAACTTATTATAACAAAGGGTGCCTTGGATTTTGCTGGGTTTGCTCTGCTGTTTAGGTTGCTCCTCTGGGGCTCCTTGCTCCAGGAGGTCTAGATCATAGAAGATCCTGCTGAAAGCTGAGATTCCTTCTGAGATCTCTAGCCCCTGAATGCTTTGTTCAGAAGTCCTCTTTCTCAGTTAGGCCCACTGCTCTATTAATACTGAAACCTGCTCCCTAAGCCCTTGCATTTACTGATACCCCTTATTTTGCTCTATTTCAAAAGAAATCCAGGAATTGTTTCTGTTAGCTATAGATGGAATGCAAACTCTAGAGGAGCAGAGGTCTTGGTTCTTTTTTTTTTTTTTTTTAAGATTTATTTATTTATTTATTTTAGACACAGAGAGAGAGAGAGAGATACAGATACAGAGAGAGAACTGAACTGGGGGAACTCCCCAGTTCAGCATATGGGTCTGCACGGGCCAGGGCCGGGACTCAACCCTCCGTCCCCGGTGCTGCAAAGCGAGCACTCAACCCACTGAGCCATCCCGGCTTCCCCATGTTTCTTTTTTTTTTCTTCTTCTTCTTACATTGATGTATTCAAATATCTCATACACTACCTGCAGCTCAATACATATGCATGGAATGAATGCATAAATGCATGTGTCTTTGGTAAGGTACTTTATTTCTCTGATATATAGATCTCATCTCCTGAATGGAGATGATACTAGTTTTCAGGACCTGTAGCCTCTATAATTAAAAACTGCATGAAAATGTAGTTTGTGTTGGGTGAAACCCAAAGAGATTGACTTCTCTATATAATCCCAGTGACTAGTGATATCAGGAAATTTCAGTGTTTGATTTTCAACCTAGAAATTTTGTCCCAGGATGTCCAAACTGTGAGCTTACCCAGCATGCACCCGCATAATAGGATTGAACTAGTGTGACTCATTCTCACGTTGGTTAGATACACATTCATTAAGAGCCTACTGTGCATCAGACACTGGGCTCAGCCTGTAGATGCAGAAATGAATCACTTGTCAGCATGTGTCCTCCAGGAGTTCACAGGCTGATACAAGATAGGCGTGCACATTTATACAGTAAGCAGAAAACCCAACTGTGCTGCAGAGGCATCAGGAACAAAAATGCTTGCCAAGGGACAGAGGGGGGCTTGGGGAGGGACAAATGTTTGGAGGAATACCAGTTAGTGTAGTTAAACTCAGTTTTTTGGGAAAGGCCTTCTTGAATCCCTGGTCAAAGAAATGGCTCAGCCTCTCCGACTCAGACAACTCACTCAGCCTACAGTAGAGCAGCATCGTTGGAGGCAACCTGCCTAGATGTGCTTATGACATGTCTCATATGCATGTAATAATCTCTTCCAGGGTGCTCCATGTTCTCAGTTTGATCAGTGCACAAGCATAGAACTAGGTGTGTCATCAATAGCATTAAGTGATACCATCTAGAACAAGCTGACTGACAAGCTTCCTGTTAGTAGAAGTATGACTCATACAGAAAGAAATGCACACACCTACATTTGAGAAGTAAGAAAGGATATGTAAGTCATTGTCTGATGAGAGGGTTGGGAATGATTGGTGTATCCATGAAGAGGATACAGAGTAATTTAGCTGCAACATCTGTCACCACCTGCATCACCTAGACTCTCTAATTAGACGTGGATGGTAGAAGATGAAACCTTCCTCTCTCATACTTCCACTTTTACCTTACCTTCTCCCTGGGCGTGATCAGGAGTTTACATTGTTTGTTTTCTCTGCCAGGAATGTCCTTCCACCTGATGGGTACATGGGTTACTCCCTCACCCACTGTAATAATTGCTCAAGGTCACCTTCTCAAGGAAGTTTGCCCGAAGTACGGTTTCACATGGCCATTTCTTACACATGCCCCTACACTATCACCTTCTTCCTTGGGCTCTGGCATTCCCAATTGCCCTGTTTGATTTTTTTGTTGCATAGTTTTTTACAAAGTAGTGGTTGTCAAATGAAATATTTGCAGGCTTGCTGAACAGAGAAGATTTAGTTTTCCAGTATTTAATTTATTTTTTCTTTTGTATTTTTCAGTTATAATTGACATACAATATTGTATTAGTTTCAGTTGTACACCATAGTGATTAGACATTTATGTATCTTACCAAGTGATCACACCATTAACTCTAGTATCCTCTGACACCTTACTTACATAGTTGTTACAATATTATTAACTGTGTTCCCTGTGCTGTACTTTACATCCCCATGAGTGTTATTTAAAACTGGTAAGTTGTACCTCTTAATCCCTTTCACCTTTTTCTCCCACCCTTCCAAACTTCCCTCCTATCTGGTGACCATCAGTTTGTTTTCTTTATCTCTGAGTTTGTTTCTGTTTTGTTTGTTTACTTTGTTTTTTAGATACCCCCCGTAAGTGAGGTCATATGGTATTTGACTTTCTTGGTTTGACATAATTTCATTTACCACAGCATCCTCTAGGTACATCCATGTTGTCGCAAATGGTAAGATGTTATTAATTTTTATGGCTGAGTAACAGTTCATTGTGTCACGTCTTCTTTATGCATTTATCTATCAGTGGACACTTAGGTTGATCACATATCTTGGATGTTCTAAGTAAGGCTGCAGCAAACATAGAGATGTATATATCTTTTTGAATTAGTGTTTTGGATAAATAACCCGAGGTAAAATATCTGGGTCATAGAGAGTTCTAGTTTTAATATTTTTGAGGGACCCCCATAGTGTTTTCCATGGTGGCTACACCAACTTAAAATCTCACCAACAGTGCAGCAGGGCTCCCTTTTCTCCACGTCCTCACCAGTACTTGTTTGTTGATTTATTGATGATAGCCAGTCTGACAGCTGTTAGGTAGTATCTCATTGTGGTTTAAATTTGCATTTCTCTGGTGATTAGTGACATTGAGCATCTTTTCCTATGTCTATTAGCCATCTGTATGTCCTCTTTGGAAAAATGTCTATTTAGATCCTCGACCCATTTTTTAATCATTCATATATACATTTTTTTTTTAATTAATTTTTTTTTTTTTGGTGTTAAGTTGTATGAGTTCCTTATATATTTTGGATATTAACCCCCTATCAGATGTTATTATTGGTGAATATCTTCTCCCATTTAGTAGACTGGATTTTAATTTTTTTGTTGATGGTTTCTTTCAGTGTGCAAAAAACTTTTTATTTTGACATAGGCCACTTTTTAATTTTTTTCTTTTGTTTCCCTTGCTTGAGGAGATGCATCTAAAAAGATATTGCTGAGACCAGTGTCAGAGAGTTTACTGCCTATGTTTTCTTCTAGAAGTTTTACGGTTTCACATCTTACATTTAAGTTTTTAATCCATTTTTAGTTTATTCTTGTGTATGGTGTAAGAAAGTGACGAGCTTTCATTCCCAACACCATTTATTGAACAGACTGTCTTCAACCCACTTTATATTCTTACTTCCTCGGCCCTAGGTTAATCACCCATATAGGCGTGGGTTTATTTCTGGAGTCTCTATTCTGTTCCAGCATTTATTTTAATTTAGTTCTCTTCATTGGGTTTTATAGTCTTTGACTCTTAGAAATATACCCTTTAAAGTATTCTGGGCATTACAAAGTTAGAAAATTACTTGGAGAGAAGGAAGCTCACAGAATTAAATTCAGCAAAGTTAGATTCCAGCCTCGTCTTACATAGACAAGATGTGTGTGAACATACGAATGTCATGCTTCCACTTTGTACCTGTAAGACGGTCTCTGGATGCTATTGAAATGGACTTTTTCTGCAATTCTGAATGATAAACATACTCCCTACTGTTGTAGAACAAAGAAGTGTATGTTCATAAAAAATGGTAGTGATTATGAGACACAAACAAAGCAACAGGTGACAGTAAATAGGTGTGAGAAGACACATTCACAAATCAAAAAGAGGGTGTTCACATCAGGTTCAGGTGCCAAAAGGCAAGTAGTGGGAAATAGGAAAGAGGCCAGATGTCAAAAGGTGAGAAGAAAAGGTTGTGATGGCTCCTTGAAATCACATATAAGACAAGATAAGGATCCTTGGGGTCCATAGGGAAGGACTTGAGTTCTGGCTTTGCAGTGATTAATCTGCTAGGGGCTCATGTTCTGTAGACAGAGTCGTAGTGTGAGACTTGTTCCACATGCTTATCCTACAGAAAATAGGGATCAGTTTGCACTTGTGTTTTTTAATACCAAAGCTACAGTATCTTCTCCGTAGAAAGCACAGTTTCAAAGGAAATTGGTATCTTCTGCCACACCCACCGCATCCCTGACGGGCTGTCATGGATTTCCTATTCTGAGTCCTGAGAGCGTGGTGATGGACACGAGCCTGCTCTTATTGCGAAGGTCAAACGACAAATCGATAGGGTAACTGGAAACACTATAGAGTTCCCCTGTATTTGTGACGTGTTTAAAAAATTCCTGTCAGTTCAGCCTCTGCTAAGCTTCACTTGTCCCCTTTAATTATTTAGTTAAATTTCGAAGGACTGGAAGACAGAACTCCTGTCAGAATTATTTTATTCTTATGGTACCACATTATTAATTCTGGGCCAAGTAGTTGACTTTTATTTTTTTAATGCTTTTTTTATTGTTAAATTTACTGTTTTGTTTTTTTATATATATATTGTTAAATGGTTTGACTTTTTTATACAGTTGTTTCAATTACAGTCTACTTCTACAATGAGGAGAACAAAAGTTTTGTTTTCTTGTTTTAATAAAATAAATGGTGCCTTTGGGAATCTATAGAGCTCAGCCCCCAAATTCAGAAGCTGACAAAAAAAAATCTAAATTTTCTCCTGAGTTTTTTTATTTAAATACTAATATAGTAAATTGGATATCTGATATTCTGCATTGTGTCATATTAGAAACAGTTTTTTAGGACTGGAGACATAACTGGCTGTTAACCATAACAACAGTAGTTGCTAAGAGCTGTCAGCCTAATAACACCAAAGGAGCAGATGAAATATTACCAAAAATGAGACTCAGTATTTCAGTAATAAAAATTATATGTTCATTATAAAATATTTAGAAAACACATACATTAAAATTGAAAAAAAAAAACCCCAAAAAACGATGAAAACAGTAACAGTTCACTAAACATTCATATAGTAACAGTTTCTAAGGGGAAATAACATGACTGGAGCATCCATTCAATAATTTAAAGGAATAAATATTATCAGAGTTAAAGAAAGAATGGAGTTTTCATATTGCAAGAATCCAAGTACCAAGTCAGAAGAATGAGAAAAGCCACATCTGTACTAAAAATGGACAAAGGAGGGCTTCTGAAGTGTTATAGAATAATAAAACAAAGAAAGAAAAGGCAAAATATTGTTCCCTGTAAAGGAATGAAAAAGAAAGAAAGAGACACCTTAGCCTTCTCTTTAGCGACACACTATTCCAGAAAACAATGTAATGTTTTCAAAGTATTGAGGGGAAATAATTCTGAACTGAGAATTCTACATCTATCAAAAGTGTAAGTCAAACCTGAATACAAATTTATAACATGTTCATATGTGCAAGAGCTCTAT
Organism: Craseonycteris thonglongyai; assembly: GCA_004027555.1. Taxonomy (NCBI): domain Eukaryota; kingdom Metazoa; phylum Chordata; class Mammalia; order Chiroptera; family Craseonycteridae; genus Craseonycteris; species Craseonycteris thonglongyai. The sequence continues at coordinate 21,816 of PVKE010013571.1, read as the reverse complement.
TTCCTAAGTACTTTTGGTTGAAGAAAAATATCTTGAGGTACTATTTGTCAGCCAGAGAGAAAAAGAACCTGGGAAAAGGGAGAAAGAACAAACCTTAAAATCAAATCACAAAGCCGTTACAAGTGTATCAAACAGAGTGGCCCTGAAAATAATGTCCACAATAAAAAACTGGATTTTATTTTAATAGTGGTTTGAAAAAGGCAAATGACCAAAGGGCTGCAAGGATGAGAGCACTTTTTTTTTTTAATCTATTAACCACCACGACAAAAAGACCCACAACAAAATATCTAGAGGAAAAAAGCTATCTATATAAACCACAAATCAAATGCAAAGAAAATGGAGATGGTGAACAGTTTGGAGGAGTTGATGGAGTTTCTTTACTACAGGAGTCAATTAATGTACCAGTAGCAAATGGAATATTATTCTTCCAAAAGATTTTTGAAACATCTAGTAGGACAAACTTTTATTAAGGTTACTGCTCTGTTTCTCTTTTTTCCTGTACACTTATCACTCCATGTTCTTCTTAAATTGTTTTGAATACTTTCTAAAAGTATCAATTGACATTTTTAGTGAGCTTGCGGATTAATAATACATTAATTGGGTGAGAATGTTTAAATGTAAATATTTATCCTTACCTCTCAGGACTATAGAATATCTCCCAATTTATTCAAACCTTTTTTGAGCTTAGAAATTAGAGAATACAGTCTTCACAGGCACAGATGATACAGTAAAAATGATTGATTGTTTTTGAATATTAAGTTCACCTTCCAGTCACAGGATAAACCTAACTTTATTATATCTTTTTGCATTTTATTTACTAGTATTTGGCTGAGGACTTCGGGGGTCTATGTTCGTTAAGGAATACCTCTCCATAATTTTTTTTTTCTTGTAATATCTGGTTTTGGTATCATGATAATAATCCCATAACAATATGGGCTGGGAAGTTTTCTGATCTCTTCAGTTTTCTGGAAGAGTTTGCTATATAACTGGTAGTATTTCCTACGTAGATGTTTGGTAGAGTTTGCCAGGGATGCTATCTGGAATTGGAATGCTTGTTGTTGAAATTTTTTAACTTCAAATTCAGTTTATTTAATTTTTTGAGCTGCCCCAGGTCTCATTTCTTCACTTGTGAGCTAGGCAATTTATACACAGGATCTGGCAGAAGTCACACCCTCCTTTCAGTAATATAGCAACATCATACATGCTTATGATTTTGTAATAAAAGATTTGGTATAGATTACCAGCTCATAAATGGGGACATTACATCTGCCAGAACCTGTATACATAAGGAATTGATTAATTTCATGGAAGTTGTCAGTGTTACACGTCATAATCTGTTTGGGCTGCTACGCAGACTGAGTTGCTTATAAACAACTGAAATGTATTTGTCACAGTTACAGGGGCTGAACGTCTGAGGTCAGGGTGTCAAAATGGTGGGGTGAGGTCTTTTAAATCACAGACTACTGGCTTCTTGCTCTGTTCTCACAGGGTGGAAGGGGCAGGAGATCTTTTTGGAGCCTCTTTTACGAGGCTCTAATCCCATCCAGGGGGGGTTCCAGCCTCCTCACTTAAGTACCTTCTAGAGGCTACACTTACTAATACAGTCAATTTGAGGGGTTAAGATTTCCACGTTTGAATTTCAGAGAGACAGAAACCTTCAACCCATAGCAGTGGACACACATAAAGTTGTGCTATCCCTCTATTATCTATTTAATGCCGGTAGTAGCTATAATAGTGTTCTTGTTTCATTCCTGATATTTTAAATCTGTCTGCTTTTTTTTTTTTTGTCCTAATCAGTCTGGCTTGAGGTGTGATCAAATTTATTGATTCTTTGAAAGAATCATCTTTTGGTTGTATTTTTTTTCTTATTGTTCTGTTTGCTTTCTTTTCTTACTTTTCTTTGTTTCTTTCCTTTCTTTCCATTCTTTTTTCTTTTCTTTCCTTCCTTCCTTCTTTCTTTTCTTTCTTTTCTTTTCCCCTCCCTCCCTCCCTCCCTCCCTTCCTTCCTTCCTTCCTTCCTTTCTTTCCTTTTTTTCTTTTCTTTCTTCCAGGCTTATTGAGATATAGCTGATATAGAACATTGTGAATGTGTAAGGTGCAAACCTGTTGATGTCATACACTTACATCTTGCAGAATGATTACCAGCTGAGCATTAGCTAGCTAAGGGGTTTTTATGGAACTGGGGGAATGCATGTAGGTGCTCTCAGGAACAGGCATCTCCTGGCTTATACAGTCCAGCAGTTATGCTGTTTCCCTTAAGGGAGAACTTCAATTTCAACATGTATGAGGTTGCTGGATAAAATAAATTAATGAATGAGTTAACAAAATGAATTCTAAAGTAGGCATTGAGGAAATCATTGGGGCATACAATTTAACCCACATTCACTGGAAAACTTGGCTTTAGACAAAAAAATAATAAAACAAAAACAAAAACGTGGATGCAGTTTGTGCCCTCAGGCACTTTACACATTAGTGCCTGAGTCAGACACAGAAAACTGTGGTTTTTATAATCTTGGAGTATTGGTAGGATTCCAATGTGGACCCTGTTTTCACCACAAGTAGCCTCAAGTCCACTCTTACCTCTCCAGGTTAATGTATCGTAATGGAGACATGTAATTGTATCCTCCACGTGCTTCTTAATTCAGACTTGGGAACCCTGCTCTTGGATTCAGAGGACACTTGGGATTAGCTTCTCTTCCCATCCAGCCCTGTCTATACTACATCTAGTCACATCAAGACCTCAAAAATGGGAACAGCAGATACTTGTATTGTTCAACAGTATTGTCCACGATTTCTGTGTTTACATCCTGTTATTTCTAAGTGAATCTGGGAGAGATATGGTCCGAGTTAGTTAGTTGTCCTGCTTAAAAATCCTGTCCTGAGTTCTGCTTAGGCCTCCCCATGAGAACAGCTAGAAAAACTGGCTAACATAATATATTTTTAAAATTTTATGTGAAGGCTTCACATATCTAGCAAAGCAGCCAAGGTATAAGATGCCTGTCTCAAAGGAAAGGTGTGGAGGTGAGTCTGATATTCGACTCTTACCTTTTCACCCCAGTAACTTATTGATTCCTTCACAAGATATGTGGATACACCGAGAACCAAGTTTAAAAAAAAAAAAAAGCTGCTTCAAGGCAGAGAAACTTAGAGTGTTTAGCAGAGTCTCTTAAAGGGTAAGAGAAGAAACTGGAGTTCATGGATCTTATTTCGTCAGTGCCCAAGATCCCAAATAGAAGGGAAGAGGAGAGAAGTAAGAACAACTTTTCCCCTTGACATGTCCTCGGATGTGTAACCTGTGTGGCTTAAAGGTGGAGAAGCCTCATGGAAAATAGATGCTAAAGGTCTGAGGATCTGAGCAGAGTTACAAGAAGCTTTATGGCACGAGTATGTGAATGTGATAGTTCATGGCACTTCAAGGTGAGGAGGTCATGGTTAACACTCCATGATTTCAAGCAGGAACCCCTGAAAGGTTAGTAGAGTCATCTGGAAATAGCTTATGTCTAACAAAATCTAAAAATCAGCCTCAGATTGGCTCAATCCCTGATCAATGGTCTGCTACTACTACAACTGATAACCTAAACAAAATCATACATAAAATAAGGACACATCATTTAGAGACTTTATATACAAAGTATCAGCATCTTTAATTAGTATCTGCCGCTATTGAGAACTCTAAGCAAAAGAAGCACCAGAAGAAACAGATGCTGTAGACCTATCCATAATAGATGCAGATATCAAACTTGTCAGACATGGGCTTAAAATAACTTTTGGTAGGTTTAAAAGTAGATGATGACAAGGTGGGAAATTTCAGACATCATATGATTGTCTGATATTAGGGGAATATCGCAAAGCCTAAAAATTTAAGATTGCTATAGCTGAGCTCTCCCCCTTTTTCTTTCCTTTCTGTCATCTTTAAAAACATTGATTCCATATCTACCCCTTTCCATGTTTTCCACTTCTTTTGTTTTTCTTCTCTCCCCTGAGGTAGCCAGGACCTCTGGGTCCTTATGGAGGAGTTCTAAGGCCTGCGGCATTGCCCAGGACCAGTGGGGTTTGGGAGCTAGAAATGAAAAGGTACCTGGGGGGCAGCTGGGGCCACTAAGGCCTGAGGGGCTGGGGCTGAGCAGGTAACCAGTGTTAAGCAGGTGGCCAAAGTCTACATAAACGTATACTTACAATATCTTTCCATTCATATAAATGTTATAAAATGGCAAAAATAAGTACTGGAGACAAGTAGGATCGTGGTTACCTGTGCAGAGGGAGATAGAGCCTCAGTGTATGCAAATGGGGGTTCAGGCACGCAGAGAAAGTTCTGT
>PVKE010013571.1:0-12500 GCA_004027555.1 Craseonycteris thonglongyai | reverse complement strand
GTTATGTGACTTTTTCAAGTTTGCACCTGGTTCTTTGATTCTTATTGCTGGGCAACTCTTAGCTCTTGTGGTTTCCTCAAAGTTCCAGGTCTAGGAAAAGACTAGAATTCTCCAATAATCTCTGGTAAGAAACACACACACACACACACACACACACACACACACACACACACACATATACATACACACATACTCCAAGGTATACTCAGGGCATTGCATTTTCAGTGGGCCCCATACTCTTGAAGAGCTGAATCTAAGCATGGACTCAAGAATTAACTGCAAGAAACAAAGCAAGTATTCAGTCCATTTACCCTCATGCCCCCACCTTCTCTTCCCAGGGCAATCTGAATGACATGGAGACCAATATTAATAGTAAGAAGGCCCAAGGGACTTTAAACCAAGAGCAGCTTGAAAGCAAGACAGTCCCACTGAGAGTAGTATTAAATAAAGGAAACCTATCCCTTGGCCACCCTCCCTAGATGACAAATAAAAGCACATTTTACCTGATTCATGAAGTAGCCGCAGTGTCCTCTGAGGTCACAAAAATGACATAATTTTATATCTTTTTCATTAGATGGTGGCCTCTAACTGTCTGAGTCAGTTTGGGCTGCCATAACAAAAATGCCATAGATTGGGTGGCTTTAACAGCAGAAATTTACTTCTCACCATTCTGGAGGCTAGAGGTTCAAGATTAAGGTGTCAGCAAGGTGGGTATGTTTCCTTCTGAGGCCTCTTCTGTACACTTATTGGAAGCCACCATCTCAGTGTGTGACTTTGGATCTCTCTCTCTCTCTCTCTCTCTCTCTCATTCTCATCTCTCTCTTTGTAAGGATAGTAATTTCATCATGATACCCCATCTTCACAACCTCATCTAACTCTAATTACATCCCAAAGGCTCCAACTACAAATACCATCACAATGGAGGTTAGGGCTTCAATACGTGAATTTTGGGGCAACTAAGGTAACCAGACGTCCCGCTTTTGGCGGGACAGTCCCGATTTTTAACAATTTGTCCTGCGTCCCGCGGCATTTTTAAAAAGTCCCGATTTTTGGAAAGAATGCACCACAAGCTAGGGAACGGTGGGAGATAGACCAAATTTTTAATCAAGAACCCCCTCCCCCCCGGTCAATGGTGTCCCTCTTTACCAATGTTAGAATCTAGTCACCTTAGGCAACACAGACATCCAGTTCATAGCGCTGACCCTTGATTTAATTAGGCAATAATTCTTCTTTCCTTTTAAAAATAGAGGAAGAAAGAAAAACGCAGATCTGGGAGAGAAAATCCTACTTGGGCAAGGAAATTAAAATTGGCTCTCTGGCTCTGCTCGGTTAGGAAGATTCCATGATGGATAACTTTAATTGTGGGCAGCTATCAGCACTGGGTGGAAAAGCTTTTCAAAAAGGTCTTTCTGCAGCTCAGGCCAGAAATTCTCCCTCCTTTCACAGGAAGAGGACAGAAGTAAATGGCAATACGTGAAACTCAGGGCACAGATCTGAAAAGGGCTCCTTCCACGGGCTGTCAGGCAGGCAGCTGCTTTAGTCACAGGAACTAGAAATTGTGACTTGCAGGCTGCCTGCCTCCCATCCAAATCTTCCCCCCGTGGACCTGTCTTTTGTAGCTCTCTGATTATTTCAGATTCCTGTAAAACACCCGTGAGTTCAGAAGCCGTTATTGTGAAGGAAGAAAAAACAAGCAGGTGACTAAACTGCTTCTCACCAGAGGTACAGGAGCAATGCCCTCACTGATAGCTTGTACTCTAAAGCTTCTCTAAGGCACAGTCAGACTTGACTCCCTTGGTAGGATAATACAAACATGTAGATAGTATTTTTATAACATGCATGTGCCTCATACTAACCTTTGTGCACCACCCTACTTGATGTAAGAAGCTACACATTAAGATTTAAGTCCTGGGCTGAGGTATGATGGTGCCAGTAAATTATGTGTCTAGCAGGGTAGACTGCAGGGACACATTTGTACAGCTTCAATTCTATTTATTGATCTCTAAGTCTGTCCTTGTGCCAGTATGATTAGTATACATTTTGATTATTTTGGAAAATCAAAGCTTTGCAGTTAAGTTTTGAAATAGAGAGTTGAAGTCTTCCAATGCTGTTCTTTCATTTCAAGATTGATTTGGCTTTTTTGAGTCCCTTTCATTTCTTTATGAATTTTACAGTCAGCTTGTTGATTTCACTTAACCCCCTACCCCCCCCCCAAAAAAAAATTCAGCTGGGATTTTTTATTCAAATTTAATGGACTCTGTAGACCAGTTTGGGCATTATTGTCATTTTAACAATATTGATCTCACCTATGACAAGAGATATCTTTCCATTTGTTTAGGTCTTTAATTTTTTAACGATGTTTTATAGTTCTCAGTTTTCAATTTTCACACTTTTTTAGTTAAATTGGTTTTTAAGTATTTTATTATTTTTGACACTGTTATAAATTGCTTTTTAATTTCATTTTTAGTTTGTTTTTGGCTCAGGTATAGAAATTTTGTACACTAGAGTCTTATCCTGTCACCTTGCTGAATTTTTGTCTCTGTGGGTTTTTTCTATGCCAGATCTTGTCATCTGTAAAGAGTGGTAGTTTTAGTCTTTCCTTTCCAATCTGGATATCTTTTATTTCTTTTTTTTCTTGACAAGACCCTCCTGTACAGCGTTAAAGAAAAGTGGTGGTAAGAGAGGATTCCTCTGTCTTGTTCCCAGTCTTGGGTGGACATCATCCAGTTGTTTGTCATTAAGTATGATGTTAGCTGTGGATTTTCATTGATGGCCTTTATCAGTTGGTGGCATTTCTCTTCAAATGCTAGTTTGTTGATTGTTTCTATCAGGAAGGGATATTGAAAAAATGTATTGAGACGATCGTGTAGTTTTTTTCCTTTGTTATTTACTTATTTATTTTTTAAGATTTATTTATTGTTTTTGACAGAGAGAGAGAGATACAGAGTCAGAGACAGAAAGAAGGGGGAGGGCCCAGAACAGTCTGCATAGTTGCACATCATCGGTTTTTCCACATAGTTTTATTCCACAGGTGGGAGCGGCGGGGCTGCATAGGGCAGGAACTGGGCCAGGGTCTCGCCCCAGTGAGAACTGAACTGGGGGCACTCCCCAGTTCAGCATATGGGTCAGCACGGCTGGGGCCGGGATTCGATCCTCAGTCCCTGGGGCTGCAAAGTGAGCGCCTAACCCACTGAGCCATCCCGGCTTCCCCTGTCCTTTGTTATTAATGTAGTCTTTTAATTGATTTTCATGTGTTCTACCAATCTTATAACCCTGGGACACGTACCACTTGCTCATGGTATACAATCCTTTTAATAGGTTGCTGGATTCATTGTGCTAGTATTTTGTTGAGGATTTGGGAGTCCATATTTACAAGGGATATTTCTCTGTACTTTTATTTTCTCATGATATCTGTTCCAGTGTCAGGATAAACCATCTGCAGTTAGGGGAACCAGAGTACAGAGAAAGTGGACAAACATGGGCAATAGGCTCCCGACTGGTTAAGATACAGTAGCTGAAATTAATGGTTCTGGTTTGGGCCCATGTGACTACATCCAAATGAGAGGTTTCGGGGACGCCGGGATGGCTCAGTGGGTTGGGTGCTCACTTTGCAGCCCCAGAGACCAAGGATCGAATCCCAGCTCCGGCCCGTGCGGACCGATATGCTGAACTAGAGTGTGCTTCCCCTGCGGCAGTCCCCATTTTCAGTTTTCACCTTTCTCTCCTGCCCCCCCCCCCAGTTCATCCCAATGTGGGAGGCCCACAGCCCAGTTCCTGCACTGCGCAGCGGCCGCCAACCTCTGTTGAACAAAACTATATCGAAAACTAATTATGTACAGCTGTGGAGACTGCTCTGGGCCCTCCCCCTTCTCTCTGTCTCTCTCTGTCTCTGTCAAAACAGTAAATAAATCTTTTTTTAAAATGAGAGGATTAAACAGATTGCTGTCCTGACCGCTTCTACTTAAGTATTCAGTGAGACATGTGTTCACATGTCTTTGTGTCCTAGAAAGCAGCTTCTGTTTGCCACACCCTCAGCTGGGTCTCTTATTTTTAGAGTCAAGGGTTTATTAAGTGTGTGTGTATATATACATACATATATATACATAAATATATACTTATATATTTGTATGTGTATGTATGTATGTGTGTGAGTGTATGTGTGTGTGTATTTATGTATGTATGTATGTGTATATATATGTGTGTGTGTGTGTATATATATATATATATATATATATATATATATATATATATATATATATATATATATATATACTCTCTCTCTCCACCTCCCTTCCCTGTTTCTCACTGTAGTCCCCATTTATTGTGTTTCCTTTGGATAATGAAGCTATGAGGAAAGACATAAACAGCATCTTTTAAAAAGCTTCAGCCCTGCTTTTGACTGTGATCTCTTCAGTAGCCTTGGGGTAGAATTTGTTGTTATAAGGGCAGTTTTTTTAATCGTCTTAATTAGGGTTTCTGTAGTTCAATAACAATGTAGTCATTCTATTACTTTGAATTTTTAGGCAATCACAGCATAAAACAAACTTAGAAGATCCTTAGCTCTAAACTCTTATTGGTAAAGACATCTACATTTTTATCCATTTGTATTTGTATATAAAAGTTACAAGGTCAGGGTTTCTATGATTGTCATATGTGCAACAGAAAACTAAACCGAATTCTCCAGGGGAACTGTTTGAATCCCTGTGAAACTGAGTTACCCACAGCTTCAAGGAATGAAGACTAGAAATACAGGCTGGTTAGCCTGTTCATTACAAAAGGGAAAGCTAGACCAGAGCTGAAAATAAAATGACAAGGATAATTTTTAAATCCTCCATAAGAGGAAAAATAGACATTTGAACAATTAAAGCTGAATTAAGGCCTTGGCAAAGAGCTATTGTTCAAAAAAAGGTAGATGAAGAAAAATGTAGTACAAATTCACTTTAAAAACAGGATATCTGGATGATATTTATACAATTTTCTAATTAGTCATTTCCACTTACTTTTAAGGAGAATAAAAGATGAGAGGGATCTACAGGTGAGAACAAGAAACAATGTTTCCTAATAATTCTCACAGCTATTTATACTATTTCTGTTCAGGAATTAAACCTAATAACTTGAAAATTACAAAAGCGTAAATACACTGTGCTCGCTGTAAAACTTAACCATCTAGATTATTCATTCTCTGGTGTTTATGGGTGACTAACATTTGGCTATTATTGAAAGCCATGGCGGATGAAATAAATGGATGATTTTAAGGACCTCCCTTTTCTGAGAATGTTTCAGACAGGTGACCTTAGCAAGCCAAAAACAGACCTACAACGAATTAATCACAAATGTACAGATCATTGGAAATGGAAGGAAAGAAGAAGTGACAAGAGTCTCCTGTTGCACGGAAATGTGCTGAGTTACCTATTCATACCTAAACTCTCCCAATATTCACATGAGATACAAATCAGTACCGGTATTTCTATTTGTATAGATAAAGAAGCTGAGCTGCTCACTAATATGAGGGCTGTCTGGAAAGTATCCAGCCATGTAACCATTCTCGTTGTATTGACAATGGCTGGTTACTTTCTAGACAGCCCTCATATATTCTAGCTACCTATTGCTGATGAACAAACCATCTGAACGTTAGTGGCTTAAAACCATACTTGACTATGATCTCTTACGGCTTTGTAGGGTAACAAAGCCTCTGAATGTATGGTTCTTTCTCTGACTTTCTGAGGTTTAGCTGTGACTAGAGTCACATGAATACTCTACTGAGCTAGACATCAAAGGTGACACATCTCTAGTCTCATAACTGGTGTATGAGTGGAAGGGGGCCTGACCAGCAGGGGCCTGGCTAAGTATCTCTCTTTTTCTTCATGTGACCTTTGACATGGGAGCCGTGGGCTTCCTCACAGCATGGTGGGGTGAGAATATCACACTCTTTCTATGGTGGCAGGCATTGTCCAGAGAGTGCAGTGGGCAGAACAAGAGGCCTGGGCTGCAAGGTTTCTTAAGTCACTTCTTTTGGCAAAGTTGGTCACCAGCCCTTAGTCAAAGGAGAGGGAAATTAAACCCTGCCTGTCATTGGAAGGAGTGTCATAGGGTCTATGGCCACCTTCAAAGGGGATACCATACCATGGTACCTCAGTCATCATGAGAATTGAATCTTGATAAACACCTCACACCAGCATTCATTTCACCACATTTCAGGTCACTGAACCCTAGAGAATGTCCAATTCTGCTGAAGTAGCTGAAAGGTAGATATGTAAGTCATGTACCGTAAGTCAAATTTACAGCATTGTCTGGGAACTGTCCCTCTTCTAGGGCGGCCCAGTACTGATGTGTTCATACATAAAAAAAACACCTCTAGGAAGGTGGTACACATTCAACTAATTTATAATCACTTAGCACAAAGTGGTATGAACTGCTCCAGAGGAGGCTGACATGCAGGAACGTAAACCCAGTGGCCCTGCCAGGACAAAAAGCCGTGTTGTGCTCTTTGCATCATCGCAGGTGGTCAAATGGTAGAACAGATGGGCAGTCCCAGAGCATGGCTCGTGTCATACAATGGGGACGTTCACTTGTGGGAGTGGTCCGTCGTCATGCTTGTAGTAGCAGAGAGCTCTGGGTAAATCTTCTGTCTACATTTAGATCCATGAACAAAAAAAATCTCCACCAGTATGTGAGTGTTCAAGAGGAAATCTAGCAGTGATGGTAGTGATATATCCAAAAAAGTAGACAGAAGAGGGGTGCATCCCCCAGATTTTGGTGCTTAAGACACATGACAGGTTGTACCTGGGCAGGTTGGGAAGGTCCAAGAGTGGTGAGTGGGAGAGAAACCTATGTGAATGAGAAGAAACGTGTTATCAGCTTATTTTTTCCAATGGTAATGATGAGAAATTAAACCAGAACTCACTTTTTTTTTTAAAAAGCTATCCCTACAAAACCGTTATATATAAAAAATAATGAGAACAGAACTAATTTAGTTAGCTAATTATCATATGCATTTCACATTAGCCCACAAGCAAACCAGCAACCATTAGCAGTACACCCTGCTGGTCTCATCAAGCCAGGGATTAATGGGAACAAACCTGGAACTGGCTTTTGCAAAGTAAATCCGCCATCTTCAAAAAGTAATGGTTGGCATGGACTTCCTCTTAGGACCTGCACTGTGCAGTAAGGGTTGCCCTGGAGCTTTTGGGGGAAGAAAGGTCTTTGTCTTTGCCTCATCCTGGCTGCCCCTCACCCAGAGTGCTGGATGTATAAGTTGCGCTATTTTATGTAAATAGTCCTAGCACTTACTTCATCTCATTAGTGACAGAATGAAACTGCATGACAGTCTTTGGGCCCTCTTCTGTGACTGGTCTAGGAACAGCATCAATCTGCTCTTGTTAGTGTATGCGACTGTTACATTATTTCCCCTCTGCATTTACCTACACATATCAGTAGTTCATGTAATCCATACCTTTGCCCCCATGTCAGTTCTTAAGAGTCTTTAATTCAAGTGGTCACTGTTATCTAACTTAGATCACACATTATATTAAGTAATGAGAAAGGGGAAACATTATCCCCCTGATTAATGAGCTCATGGTATGATATAGAGGAAAAACAAGCAAAGAAAATCAGAATTAGATGCTGTGTGATGCGGGGCAACATGTCAGTTGTATATAACACCGAGGATGGGAGATAAATGATACAAAGGATCAGAGGAGTATGATCTGAGCAGTGAAGGGTACAAAGATCTCAACAGTCAGCTAATTTGCATAGTTCTAGGCAAAGAAGTAATAACATGGACAAACAGAAATTTTTAAAATGTACCAGTGTTTTGCAAGCTTTGGGTCTAGGGTGCATGTGGCTGCAGATAAAATGAAGCTGCTGCCTTGTGCTCAGAATGTGTTCCATGGACCATGATGGTCCAGGGACCAGCCTCTAGAAGCTTTTGAGAAATGCAGACGGTCAGGCCTGACCCCAGATAACAAAAATCCCAGGTGATTTGCAGGCCTGTTAGAGTCTGAGAAGCATTGGACTTGGGTAAACAATAGCTGACAGGTGAGTCAGAAGAATGACGAGGCTAAAAATAGAGCTTCTAGCCTCTGATAGACATGAACCTGGCAGGAAGCAAGAGGGTGAGCAAAGATCCTCAAGCTTCTCCCTTATACTGTGTCCTCTTCAACAGGGATTATGCCTCACAGTTCAGCAGATGTAAGATCCTACCTTTATTATTACACACTGAAGAGTTGAAATTTTAGGCTTTTCCAAAGCAATGCATAGAGATCTAGGCAACATCCTTCTCTCTGTCTCTCCCTCTCTTGCTCTCTCCCCATCGCTCTCTGCCCACCCTTTCCCTCCCTCTTTCATCCTTCCTCCGTGGGGAGCTGAAGTTGGCTGCAGCAAATGATGTTTATTTGCCTCATACTTTGGACTGGTAGACAGCCATCCATTTATCCACCCATCCACCTGTGCATCCATCCACCTACCCATTTATCCATTTATTAATTCATCCAACAGGTGATCCCAGGTGTAGCATTTGGGAGTATATTGGCTTGCAAGTTAAAATAGGGTGATCGTGGTAGGCTTCACTGAGAGAACGGAAGGAGGTTGGGGAGATGTCACGTACATATCTAAAGGACAGTCATCACTGACCAGAGGGACTGGCCACTGAGTCTTAGTCTGTTTGGGCTGCTGTAACAAAATTCCACAGATTTGGTAGCTTATACACAACAAAATTATTTCTCATGGTTCTGGAGGCTGGACGTCTGATATCAGGGTATGACTGGTTGGGTGAGAGCCCTCTTCCAAACTTCTCTTTGAATCCTCATATGGTGAAAGGACTAGAAGTCTTTTTGGAGATGCTTTAATAAGTCACTAATCCCATTCATGTCCACCCTCATGGCCTGGTCACCTCCCCCAGTCCCCACCTTCTCATACATGTCATCACTTTTGGGGGTTAGGATCTGAACACATGAATTTGGAGGGGACACAAAGATCCAGACTATGGCACAGTGCATAGTCCTCAGGCAGTACTAATAAGGAGGCCTGGCTATGAGAAGGTGTTTGTGGTTTAAGCCATGCAGTCTGTGGGACACATGTTAGGACAGCCCTGGCACATGAATGCAGCCATTACTTAATGGTGTCAGAACTCTGCCCATGGAACCAGACCTGGACTTGGAGCGTGTGAGGAATGGGGAGGAGGGCGTGAGCCCAGGAATGGAGAAGCAAGCTCTTCTTCTTGGGGGCAATCCAGCTAGTGCCTGGGTCAGCTCTCAACTCAGACTCTTTTTAAAAAAAAAGCAATCATGAAAATGTCTTTCTGCTGATTTCACTTCTGGACTCGAGAGCCAAATGCATCTCTCCACGCTGCATGAACTAACAGACCTGTCATGAGTGTTCACACCACTGAGCACATCTAACTACAGCTCCTGTAGACCAGCACACCCTTCCCAGCCTGAATGTGACCACCTGGACTTGGCTCGTTTCCCCATCTCCAGCTTCTCATGCCCTTGTCACCTTACCCGTTTTGGTTTCCTGTCACTGGATCTTGACCTCCTCCTGTTTAGGGCCTGCTGACAAACCAGGGTGACCTTATAATACAAATGAGATTCTTCTTTAATTGTCACAGACAGTGCTCATGGTTTGATATAAGAACCCTCTGCGGATGTAACAATGCTTACAAGTTGTCTTTTCTAAATAATAGAACGGATGGGCAATATTTTAAAGTAGTCAGGGAACGTACAGCTGTACGGTAATAGTAATAGTGTTACAAATAAAAAGAAAAACCTCACAACTTCTCAGTCCCATAACAATTTAATTATTCATTTTCTATGTCTCCTATACATAAATATTTTACAGTTTTAATCAGAATAGATACAGTGTTATACTCTGCTTGTCTCACATCACAGTGTAGATACTTTTCCTTATTTCTGTATAATCTTAATTATTACTTATTTAGTGGCTGCATTATGTTACAAATAAATGAATGTAGCTTGTCTTAAATGCCTTGTTGGACATTTAGGTTGTGTAAAAATTCTCCACTATTTTGACTAATGCTGAAATGAGCATCTTTATAAAAATAATATTTTGCATTTTGGGGGGCAATTACCATAGGAAATGAGCAAGTCAAAAAATATGAGCATTTTTTTAAATTTAAAAGTGTTTCAAATCTTCAAAAGACCTTGCCAGTTTACACTGCCCGTAGCAATGTGTGAGTGCACCGCTTTCATTCCAACCTCATCTGAAGTTGGCGTTATCATTATTTTCATTTCTTAGCAAAAGTGAAATATGACCTTATTTTCATTTTGCATAAATTCCTTGATCAAAATGTTTTATTTTAGACTTACTCTCATTTATGAATTTATATTCATATTAGGAGGTAAATAAAGTCACAGTGGGGAGAAATGACTATTCATAGCCCCTACCTGCCAGATTACTAGTGATTCTAAATTTGCTACTTGTTGATCTTTACGGTAACCTGTGTGTCACCTGAGAATTTGTGTGGTTAAAGAAACTCTCCAGAGTCACAAGCCTCATAGGTCAAGGAACTGAATTAAAACTCAGAGCTGTCTCCACTTATGAACTGACCAAGAACACGAAAAAACTGATTTGTAGGCATCAAAGCACTGACACATGAGTTCCCTCTAAGCTAGCTGCTAAGACTGATCTGTGGATAGTTCAGAGTATCAGGCCCAGAACTCAGAGGTTCACGCAATTGAGTCTGGCAGTCTGGAAATCTGGGGGCCCAAGAAATCTACGTTGTTAACTTAGCCCCTGTGAGCGTGTGGTCAGGCAAGATGGGCCTTTTGCATTTGACAGCAATTTCCATTCTGAGCTGTCAGGGTCATCTGCACATGCCTGAACCACATGCCACTGAACGGAATTTTCCAAAGCGGATTGCAAGCATGTCTTTGCAGGTACGCCATTTGGGTATCCTCACCTCCAGCCCCCAAGAAGCTGTTACGTTCACGCTGTGGATGTAGCACCTGAGATAAGGATTAATTTGGATTAATAGGATAATTCCCATGTGACAAATGAGTGCCAAATAACATGAGGCACTGCTTTGTGAGGGAGGTCTGGGTTTGACAAAGGTTCATTTTTCAGGGACGCGGCCTGAACTCCGAACATCAGAAGCATTTCCCAGGCTCCTGACGGCATTTGCGTGCAACTGCACGGTGCTACCTGTAACCATCGATTCCAAACTCTCCAGTGTAACCTGTCATTCCTGAGGCAGCTGAACTGTCCCCTCGACCTTACTGATAACCCCAGGGGCGGCTTCCAAAGAATGAGGAGGCCGTCTGTAACCTGCACATGGGAGAAATGCATCCTGCCAGGTAAGCTAACACCTGTGTTCTCAGGGGCCTCTCTCAGGCTTTTTTGTGACTGTTCATGTGTTTCTCATCCCTACGAAACTGTGTGCTCCATTGGCTGCGGGGCTGTGTGTTAATACTTTGATAATGATGACAAAACATCTTCCACAACTAACAGTTTTTAAGCCATAGTGCAGGATGCCACAGGCACTGTGCAAACGTCAATTAGGCACATTTCAGGAGAAAAGAGGACTGTGACAGAAATGTATAAAGACAGTTATCAGAGTCTATGGAGAGTAAGTGGCAGAGCTGGGATTCTAACTCTGAATGGCTAGACTCCGAAGCCCAAGGCATTACATGCTGTTCTGTGTCCCCACTACCTGACCCATAGTTGGTACCTAGTACACAGTAGGCATTGAGCACATGGAGTAAAGAAAGAGCTAAGCCTTCCGTGGCTTCTGCAGTCTGCTGGATACTGTGCTCACGTCTTAAACACAGTCAACTCTCAGAACCTAATCACTGTTCTTGTGTGTGTGGGCTTGCCCTTAAAGTCAGTGGGCACTCCTGAGGATGGGTATAGGGTACTGGCTCTGGCCCATGTGGGACTGGCTGACATGTTATTAAAACTCTGGGCTTTAGCTACATGAGTGACTCATATTTACCCTCCCTTTGCTCCTGATTTTCTGACTCTCCACCTTTATTTTAAATGAGCCCATTTCCCATGTCCGGCTACATTCCCCCCCACACACCCCCGCAAGTATCTACTACTTGAATCTCCTCACTAACATATGAAATATGTAATGTGCATCTGCCATGTGCTTTGCACTCAACCGGTCTCATTCACAGCCCCATGTCATTGCTCCATGTCTACTGTGCACCCCTATGGGTTCTTTCCCAGGCACCAGAAAAGGGTGCTTTGGGAACCACACACCCTGTGCTGCTTGGGTTCACAGCCTCCTCTCACCTCTTCCTATGTTATGACCTCGAGGAAGTTGCTTGACACATTTGTGCCTCTGTGTTCTCATCAAGTTGAGGGAGAGTTAAATGTGTGTAAGGAGCTTGTAACAGTCTTTGGCTCATAATAAGAGGTCCACCAATGTTAGCTTTTCCATCGACCTACTCTCATGGCCTTGTGTGAATGGACCTCAATTTGAGATGCCTGGTGTGCTGTCCTTTGTAGATCGCCATTGCACTCTGCTTCCCTTCCTTACG
>PVKE010013570.1:0-36414 GCA_004027555.1 Craseonycteris thonglongyai | reverse complement strand
CTTTTTGTCTTCAGTGCATAGTTATTTCTATTTTACTTTTGACAGATAGAGAGAGAGACAGAGACAGTTAGAGAACCGAACTGTGGGAACTCCCCAGTTCAGCACGTGGGTCCTGCCTGGGCCGGAGCCGGGATTCGATCCTCGGTCCTCATGGCCTCAAAGCGAGCGCTCAACCCGCTGAGCCGTCCCGGCTTTCCCCTATATTTTTAGCTATTGTTAATCATACTGTACCTAATTTATAAATTAAACTTTATCATAGGTATGTGTGTACAGCAGGTCCTCAAATAACATAGTTTCATTCAATATCATTTGGTTATAACTGATGAGATGCTGAAAGAACTCTATTTATTCAACTTACCTATGATAAAATTGGTTTCATCATACATTGTTTTGCTTAGTTGCAGAGCTTATTGATAGTGTTAAATGTGAACTTACTAGATGGAAAAAAGATATGTAGAGCTCAGTACTATCCTCAGTTTCAGGCACCCACTGGGGGTCTTAGAGCATGTCTCCCACAGATAAGGGCAGACTACTGTATTTTTATAAATTGTATTTGTGTTATGTGTGATGTCTTCTTTTTATACTAATTAAATTCATACTTTGTATAACAGACTGCTTTAAACTAATATCTAAAGACATCTGTGACAGACATGATCTGCAGGGTTTCTCATTTATCATGAACTCATGTTCCTTCTAGCTATGCAAGAAGAGGCCTTGAAGCTGGTGTTGCTGGCTTTGGAAGATGGTTCTGCTCTCTCAAGGAAAGTTCTGGTACTTTTTGTTGTACAAAGACTGGAACCAAGATTTCCTCAGGCATCAAAAACAAGTATTGGTCATGTTGTACAACTACTGTATCGAGCTTCTTGTTTTAAGGTAAGTAGTAAGCAACCATCTAAACATTACTTGCCTATCTGTGACACAGAGGCTTCCTAGAATGGGTGTTACTCAACCTAGAGGCCCCACAGGTGTAGAATGCTTACAGGAGTTAAAGGGAAACTATTCATTTTCCTTTTGCATTGATCGCATCTGTGATTCTACCTATTGGGAATAAGAACACACGTGAAGGCGTCAATAACACAAAAACACTGGGAAGCTGGGATGGCTCAGCAGGTTAAGCACTTGCTTTGCAGCCCTGGGTACCAAGGATCAAATCCCGGCCCCTGCCCCAGCCCATGCGGACCCATTTGCTGAACTGGGGTGTACTTCTCTTTCAGGAGACCCCCCCAGTTCAGTTCTCGCCCCCTGGTTCGGCTCCTGGCTTGAGGCGGTGTACCTCCCATGCAGGAAGCCTGCAGCCCAGTTCCTGCCCTGCCTGGCCCCCATTCACCTGTGTGGAATGAAACCATGTCAAAAACTGATGATGCACAACTATGGAGACTGCTCTGGGCCCTCCCCCTTCTCTCTGTTTCTCTGTCTCTGTCAAAAACAATATTTAAAAAAAAATAAAAACAATATAGGAAATAGTTTGGTAAACTTGACTCTTGGGATAGTAAAAGTGGACTGAAGAAGTCTACTTCATTTATACTTACCTTAAAAGGGCGTCAGGAACTATACTGAAAATTTCTTAAGTGTAAGTAAAAGTTTTAATTGCCCCATTATTTTCTTACCTCATTCCCTGTGATTAAAGTGTTTATTTTGAAGATTGCCTGTATGTTGTTTTAGAGACAAGAAGAGAGTGAAAACTTGATATGACCGTCCCACTCTGCATTTATGTGGTGCTTTTGTTTTGGTGGAGGGCAAGAAGAACCTTAAGATAACTATAAATGTAGTTTCTCCATTTCATAGTCTAGTAGATGGTGACAGGTACTGAAAGAAGTGAAAAGCTGGCGGAATCCTTGAAGTTTCTGCATGTTACAAGAGTATAGGTTGCTGGCTGGGTCTTGACAAAAGCCTAAGGACTTAAAAGTAGAAAGTCCCATTGGATACTATGAAAGTTAAACATCTCAGTTTGAAACCAAAGCTAATTTTGGTTATTTTGTTGGTTTTGTAGTCCCAAGAGTGAAAATAGTACAGACATAAAAAGGTCTTTTGTGTGTTTTGTTTTGTTTTGACTGCTTAGTTTCTGAGATAACAGGTAATTGATTATGAAAACATGTTCATATGAGTTCACTTATCTCCATTAAGGTTTGGCCACTATTTGCCTGATAGTTACAGTGCTTGATTTTTTTCTCCTTTGGGCAACAACTGAAATGAATCTGGTTCCTCAAACATTATGTTTTTGTCTAAGCAGCCAAGTTACAGAGCTCATTTGTCATCCTGAAGTGACTGTCTAGGTTCTCACATTGTATATTAAGGATTTAATTTTTTTTTTCTCATAGGAATCATACTGATTTGTGGTTTTATTATTGTTATACATCTATAGCTGCTCCTTATATCTGACATTTGAATAATACTAGTTTAACACGTTAAGTGCCCAGGCTATTTTGTCTTGCTTACCACTTGGCCCGTTATATCAGATTTCACCGAAATGCTGGCGACAGAGATCTGTTTAGGTTGCGATAAGGCTGAATGTTTATATATAGAATATATATACTGTGTGAATATTTATTATTTACCGCAATTTGTACAATGTATTATTTTTAAAATGCTTTATATTCAGTTAGTTGTCTGCGATTCTTGTTCCAGTGCAGAAAAAGATTTTTCTTTACCCGTGAACGTGAAAATGTCCCCTAAATGGGGAGAAATTATAGTGAAGGAAAACAAAAAAGGAATAACCATTTTTAAATGGAAAGACAAGTGGGACATCTTATTTAAAATTTATTAATAGAATGTAATTTTTTAAGTTTTATATCATCAGTTAACATACAATAGCGCATCCTGCACAAAAAGTACTGTCGGTCACCAGTGACTGACTCGGCCCGAACGGAAAGTTCAGTGTCAGTCACCAGTAACGGACATGGCGCTTAACGTGTTAAGAATTTATTTCAATTTTATGCTCTCATTTTGTCCTCACTGCCCTGTAGTTTAAAGTGTTAAAGCAGTGGTTAGACGACTAAAAGGATATTATATCAACTTAATTGCCAAAAGGCCTTTATCTTTATCTCAGGTAGCATTTACTCTCGTAAACTCACCGTTGTCAAAAGTTTTTTTTCCTTGACTTTATAGGCTTAGAGACCTGAATTTTGTGGATGCATACACTAGTCCTTCCTAAGGAACAGCATCACTCTAACCAAGGTCATGTACATATTACCAGTTTTCTTAATTTGGAATGAAGAGTGTAACTCTCAAATGACTTGAATTCTCATGCTTTAGGTATTTTTCTAAAAGAGTATCAAACTTTCACTTGCTTGGTATGGAATCAGAACAAGGGGAGTTAGTGATTTTAATGTTTAATGCAGTGGTTCTCATTTGAAGGTGCACATGATAATCACCTGTGGAGCTTTTAAAATTTTTTATTGATGTCTTCCTTCTCCAGATATTCCTATTTGGTATATCTCATGTAGAATTTGAGCATTCTATATACTTTATATTATGTAGTCTTCAAAGCCAAGGGTTCTGATTCAATAGACCTGCAATTATAGTTTTCAAAATTTCATGGGTGATTTTGATCCATGATAATAGAATTTTAATAGAACCAGGCTCTTTTAGCCACACATGTCCATCTGCACTACTCAGGTGGATAGATAGATGTTTATGCTTCCCAGGAGGCCCCCATGTACCTGCCATACATGGTGTTTGGATGAGTGCTACCATTCTATGGTTCTTTGGGTTTCTTTTTTCTGCATTTTAGGTTGATAATGCCTCCTTTTGTTTCCTCAATGTTTCTTTAAGTAGGTTATAGTAGAATACAGATTTTTGTGACTTCTAAGTTATACTCTGCTCTTCCTTAAATTATACCTGAAATTGTGTTGATTGGAATTTTGGGTGTCCCCAAACATTTCTAGTATGTATGTATATTTTTTTAAGATTTATTTTGTTGTTTGAGAGAAGGTGAGAGAGGAGGTCAGAGGAGGGCCCAGAGCTGTCTCTACGGTTGTACATCATTAGTTGTAACATGGTTTCATTCCACACATCCAATTATGTAGCCGTGCAACTTTGGATTTTTTTTTATTTCATCACTTAACTGAAGTATAGATTAAAGGTGTATTAATACCCTCACCCTTCTTTGCCTGGGAAACTCCTATTCGTTCTTTAAGACTCAGTTCATGTAGCCTTCAGCTGGGAAAAGCCTTATCTGATACCTGCTATATCCCCTACCAGTCATTTAATTTCCTTTATATTGTCATAGAGCCTTATAGTAGTACTTTTACTATAATTTTACAAGTCTCTTCCCTACTAGCTGCTAAGCTCATTGAAGGAAGGCAGGACTGTGTAAGTTCTTTTTTCAGAATAGAATTTGTGGTAAGGACATTATCTTCTTTGTGCCTTCTTTGTGTGGTATCTGATAGGTAATAGGTGTCCCCTACCAACCCCACCCACC
Source organism: Craseonycteris thonglongyai (assembly GCA_004027555.1). NCBI lineage: Eukaryota > Metazoa > Chordata > Mammalia > Chiroptera > Craseonycteridae > Craseonycteris > Craseonycteris thonglongyai. The sequence continues at coordinate 31,994 of PVKE010013570.1, read as the reverse complement.
CCCTAAAAAAATGAATTGGTTGGGGGAGGAGGGAGAGTAGACTAATTCTGATGGGTTTCTTTTTCTTCTTTCTATTTTTTAGGTTACTAAAAGGGATGAAGACTCTTCTCTAATGCAGCTAAAGGAGGAATTTCGGAGTTATGAAGCATTACGTAGAGAACATGATGCCCAGATTGTTCATATTGCTATGGAAGCAGGACTCCGTATTTCACCTGAGCAGTGGTCCTCACTTCTGTATGGTGACTTGGCACATAAATCACACATGCAGTCTATTATTGATAAGGTTTGTGAAGTTAGAGATGCTGATTTCTATCGTTGCTGTTGCAGAATACTGGGATCTTCTGAAGGGACTAAAGAGACAGCCAGTTGGAAATTCCTGTGTTTTTAAATATTCAAATCTCATAATTTATCTTTTTTTTCCCTTTTTATTATATTTTTTTAACTTTCAAAATAAACTAAAGGAGGCAACAGAGAGGCAAATACAGGATATTAGCAAAAAAGCAGCATGGCTTACCAAAGCCTGTCCTCTATCTGTATTCTGACTGTAGAGAGCTAATATAGCTTATAAATAAGTTTTCTGAGTGTCTAATGATGAATTTCATAGGGCAGATTCTGAGGTGAAAATTAAATTCATCGTTGATACTCCTACTATGGACTCTGAAGACACTTGGAAACCTGTTTAGTATATTGATTAAATGAAAACATTTGAGTGTAAGTGTGTCACAAGAACTAGAGTAAAAACCATTCTGTCTTGTGTTGCTAGCTGCAGTCTCCAGAATCATTTGCAAAGAGTGTCCAGGAATTGACAATTGTTTTGCAACGAACGGGTGATCCAGCTAACTTAAATAGACTAAGGCCTCATTTAGAGCTTCTTGCAAACATAGACCCCAATCCAGGTATGTGGGAAAATACTCAGTTTCTTATACTTTTTCTACTTTGAGATAAATAACCCGAGAGAATTTCTGCTAACAAATACTCTTTTTCATCCCATCACGTTGGTGACTTATTTTAGATGCTGTTTCACCAACTTGGGAGCAGCTAGAAAATGCAATGGTAGCTGTTAAAACAGTGGTTCATGGCCTTGTGGACTTCATACAAAACTATAGTAGGAAAGGCCATGAGACACCTCAGGTAAGCACATTACTGTACTTCTGTTGTTTCTGTAACAGAGGTTTATCCTGAACATCTTAACAAGCTGTTTGGTTAATGGACACTTTATGTGACTCTACTCTCATAAGTTTTTATTTCATGTTCTTTTGGGAGAAATTCAAGTAGTGTACCTGATAAATAATTCATGTTACAATAACAGCTTGGAGAGTATCTTGAATATGAGTTCACTGCAGATGTCTGACCAAGTATAGATCATTGATTCCTTCCACACATTATGTCTAATTCTTTTCTAATGTGAGAAAATTGTCACTTTTTTCTTCATTGCTGTCTTACAATGAATTTCTCTTTGTACGTGTATGGAATTTGAATTTTTAAAGTATTTTCAGTGTACTTTAGAAGTTATTTAAGGTATAAATCCTTTATTCTAATGATACCATCCATTTATTAAATTACTTTGAGCCATTCGCTATGTTCAGTATTTTACATACATTATTTCTAATCCTCACAGCCACCTGCAACATAATTGCTGTTACCAAGTTGAAGTTTAAAGAGGTTAAATAATACAATAATATCAAAGGTGATGGTGTCAGTAAGTAATAGAGCTGGGACCCAGTCTACTCCAAAGTGATCTTTCCATTCTTCTATACTTATTCTATTAGAAGACATTGTAATATTCAAATATTAACTGAAAGATACATTTTAAATATTAAGTTCACAAAAATAACATTTTCAATTTTTTTTATTTTTTTTAATATATTTTTCTAATTATTTATTTATTTATTTATTTATTTATTTTTGACGGGGAGGGAGGGAGAGAGAGAGAGAGAGAGAGAGAGAGAGAGAGAGAGAGAGAGAGAGAGAGAGAGAGAGAGAGAGAGAGAGAGAGAGAGAGAGAGAGAGAGAGAGAGAGAGAGAGAGAGAGAGAGAGAGAGAGAGAGACAGAGAGAGAGAGAGAGAGAGACAGAGAGAGAGAGACAGAGAGAGAGAGAGACAGAGAGACAGAGATTGAGAGAGAACTGAACTAGGGGAGCTCCCAGTTCAGCATATGGTTCCACATGGGCCAGGGCTGGGATTCAATCCTCGGTCCCCGGCGCTGCAAAGTGAGCACCCAACCCACTGAGCCATCCCGGCTTCCCCCAACATTTTCAATTTTGATGCAAACATAGCGCATATGGTGAGGTTTCTGTATTTTGCCTCATTGTTTGTATGCATTAAACAATTCTAAGCCTAAGAAGAGAGTTATACCCTCAAGTTGAAAAATAAGTGTTTCTTAATTTTTTACTTTCAGGGAAAATCATATTCTGCATTTCCTGAGAAAATTGAAGATTGCCTTTAAATGCTTTTTAAAATTATTTATTTGATTTTGGTATCATAATTTTAAGACAGTGAATTGTTGAGAAAACTTTATTTTCATGGGCATTGTGCTGCCTGACAGATCTAACATCTGAACCAATTTCCGATAATCCTCAGAAGGAATGTCTAAAATACCAAATTGGGGTTATGCCACATAAGTCATTAACATACAACGATGAGTAATTGTTTCAGCACAAGAATTACTTACCTAATGTGGAAAAGAATTAAAGGTGTAACCATGGAAAGCTGAAGTCCCAAGAATGAATAACAACTGAGTCTTCACTGGTCCACATCTTGATTTTATTTCTGTAGCCTCAGCCAAACAGTAAATACAAAACGAGCATGTGCCGAGATCTGCGACAGCAAGGAGGGTGTCCACGAGGAACAAACTGTACTTTTGCTCATTCTCAGGAAGAGCTTGAAAAGTAAGTTATGAAAATTCTCTTTCATATGGGTTTAATTTTTGATCATTATGAAAGTGTTATATACAATCTTAAAGTTTGTGCTCAGTTTCAGAGATGCAGTTAAGTTCACATTGTAGAGTTCTTTGGATTGTAAAATAACTTTCTTTTGAAACCATATCTGTTTGATACAGTATACCTATTGAGACACTTTCCACTGCTCTAAATAGTTTTTTTTTTTATCTTTTCACATTTATAGAGAGAAATTATCTTTTTGTCTTCAGTGCATAGTTATTTCTATTTTACTTTTTGACAGATAGAGAGAGAGACAGAGACAGTCAGAGAACCGAACTGTGGGAACTCCCCAGTTCAGCACGTGGGTCCTGCCTGGGCCGGAGCCGGGATTCGATCCCCGGTCCTCATGGCCTCAAAGCGAGCGCTCAACCCGCTGAGCCGTCCCGGCTTTCCCCTCTAAATAGTTTTTGAACTTGTCGATTTTGATGCCTTTTAGTGCTTCTGCCATTTTTTCTTTCATCTCTTCCATTGGCAAAACGTTTCCCTTTGAGGACGATTTTTTCATCAGGGGAAACAAAGTTGCTCAGGGTGAGATCAGGTGAATAGGGAGGGTAGGGCATGGGGGTTATGATAGGGTGACCAGACGTCCTGCTTTTGGCGGGACAGTCCTGATTTTTAACAATTTGTCCCGCGTCGTTTTAAAAAAGTCCCGATTTTTGGAAAGAATGCATGACAAGCTAGGGAACAGTGGGAGATAGACCAAATTTTTAATCAAGAACCCCCTCCCCACAGGTCAATGGTGTCCCGCTTTACCAATGTTAAAATCTGGTCACCTTATGATCTTTTTCATCAAAAACTGCTGAACACTCTCATCTTCTCTCAAAACAATAAAATAAAGTGTTTGAAAAAGAAAGGAAGAAAATGTAAATTTAAAAATAAAAACAGAAAAACGATGCCAGGATAGCTCAGTATTTGAGCATTTGCCTCGTAATCATGAGGTCCAGGGTTTAATTCCCAGCCCTGGCCATGCAATCCCATATGCTTAACTGTGACACAACTGGTAACCACTGGGATGGCTTAGCAGCAAAAGTTCCTACCTCCCATGCAGGAGGCTCTAAGTTTGGTTCCTGCCCCTTGCAGCCCCATATCCCCCTGTGTAGAATGAAACCATGTCACAACTGATGATGTACAACTATAGAAACTGCTCTGGGCCCTCTCCACTTTTCTCTGTCTCTCTCTCTCTTTCTCTTATCTTTTCTCAAAACAATAAAATAAAAATCTTAAAAAAAAACAAAAACAAAACTGCTGAACACTCAGTGTGATGTGGGCAGGTATGTGGTCATGTCGCATACTCTGTAAATCACCCATCATGAAATGGGCAAACACATTGAAAGAATCTTCAAAACTATTCACTGAAGCTGACCGAACACAACCTCTCACAACAACTCCAGCTGTTGCACTGATGCAGATGGGTTCCTAGAACATTCACTTAGCAGGGAAGCCTGTACTACAAAGGGGCTTGCTCTTCAGAAGATAATTCTGGGTTTTGGGGGTACCCCTTTATAAAATCTAGATTGTGGCTGTAAGAGTTTGCATCATGTAGTCTGTGCCTGCCTTTCTGATATTATCTCATAAACTAATCTAAAAAATAGATTTTTTAGTTTTTGATATAATATTTAACACTGAGTTTTAGTTTATTTCTTTGCTTTACCAGTTAATTTGGTAACAACAGAGAATGTTTTTTCAACTCCTGCATGCCTTTTCTTTTCATTCTACTTTCCCAACTAATGTTCCTATGGTTTCATTCATTTTTATATAGTATATTTTATTTTCTGGTTAGACACAATTTTTGAAAGGATGTCTCACTATTTCCTCAGAAGGCTTCTTTGAAACAAGGGTTGACAAGGATGTGGAGAAAAGGGAACCCTTTGCACTATTAGTGGGATTCCAAATTGGTGCAGTCACTATGAAAAACTGTATGGAGGTTTCTCAAAAAATTAAATAGAGAACTACGTTATGACCCAACAATTCCACTCCTGGGTATTTACCCAAAGAAATCCAGAACACTAATTAGAAAAATAAACATGCACCCCTGGTTTACTACAGTACTATTCACAATAGCCAAGATATGGAAACAGCTGAAATGCCCATCAATAGATGATTGGGTAAAGAAATTGTACATTTATACAATGGTTTATTACTTTGCCGTAAAAAAGAATGAAATCTTACCATTGTAACAATATGGATGGACCTAGAAGATATGCTAAGTAAGTCAGACTGAGAAAGACAAATGCCATATAATGTCATTTATATGTGGAATCTAAAGAACAGAATAAACAAAATAGAAATAGACTCATAGATACAGAAAAAAACTGATGGTTGCTAGATAGGAAGGGGTTTGGGGATGGGTGAGAAAAGTCAAGGGATTAGGAAGTACAAATTGGTAGTTACAGAATAATCACAGATGTGAAATACAATGTGGGGAATATAGTCAGTAATGTTGAAAAAATTATGTATGGTGTCAGATAGGCACTAGACTTATCAAGGGTATCACTTCTTAAGTTATATAAAGGCCTAACCACTTTGCTATACACCTGACACTAATATAAAATAATAGGGGAAGCCAGGATGGCTCTGTGGGTTAAGCGCTCACTTTGCAGCGCTGGGGACCGCAGATCGAATCCCGGCCCAGCCCGTGCGGAACCATATGCTGAACTGGGAGCTCCCCCAGTTCAGTTCTCTCTCTGTCTCTGTCTCTCTCTCTGTCAAAAAATAAATAAAAATAAATTTAATATAAAATAATATTGAATGTCAACTATAATTAAAAATATATTTGTAGTCATGGCATATAAAGTACAGCATGGGGATAATAGTCAATGGTATTGTAATAGCTATGGTGTCAGATGGGTAGTAGATTTGTTGCAGTTATCTTTTGAGGTGTGTAAATGTGTAATCATGTTTTGTATACTTGAAACTAATAATTTTTTTAAAACCAAAATTTTCTATCACCTTCAAAAAAATGCTTTGAACATGTGGACTTTGCTTGGTATATTAATTATGTGCCTCATATATGTGTGTGTTATGTGAATGGCATATATATTTTTTTGTGGCATCTTATCACAGCAGAACTTGATGTAGATTGTATATGATGTTTAGTTAAAGAATCTTTTTCAAAGCTGTTTGCTCCTTTTTTAATCTTTTCCCATTGCTTTTTTTTAAAGCATAAGATGTAGTGAAATATTCACCAATATGTTGATTGTTTTTGAAACAGGTATCGATTAAGGAACAAAAAGATCAATGCAACTGTAAGAACATTTCCTCTTCTAAATAAAGTTGGTGTAAACAACACTGTCACAACCACAGCCGGAAATGTCATTTCTGTCATAGGAAGTACTGAAACAACGGGAAAAATTGTTCCAAGTACAAATGGAATTTCCAGTGCAGAAAACAGTGTTTCCCAGCTAATCCCACGTAATGCTGACAGTGCATTAAGAGCTCTGGAGACTGTGAAGAAAGTGGGGAAGGTTGGCACTAATGGTCAAAATGCTGCTGGGCCTTCTTCAGAGTCTGTAACTGAAAAGTAAGTATTAGGTTAAAATGCTTAATATTAGTTTTTTCACCTTTTTAGAAACACCTGAGTATTTTTATTTATGCTAAAGAAAAGCAGTTAATAGAATTTTAATACAGAATGTTTCATGTAGAAAAAGCACTAACTACCAAGAAAATTGAGTTCTGCTCCTGGCCCTGCAATTGAATTACCTCTGTGACCATGGAAAGTCACTTCAACTGGGTCTGAGCTTCCAGCCCATTTTAATCAGAACAGTTTACTTTAAACTCTCTATTGATGTGTAGAAGTTAAGAGGGGAATCTTTGGACCCAAACTTTCTGGGTTCGATTTCTGGCTCATTGTTGCCTAGCTGTTTGGTCTTAGGCCAGTTAATCTGTCTTCCTCAGTTTACTCATCTGTAAAATTAGTGTAATAATAATATTACCTACTTCATATGTTGCTTGTGAGGATTAAATGAGTTAATACTGCAGTGTGCTTTGAACAACATAGCGCTCAATAAATACCTGCTATTATTACTACTTACATTATTATTGTTGGGGTCAGCATAAGATTTAATTTGGCAAAGGGATTTTGGTGCTTTAAGACAAAATTTTAAAACCTTTAGATCTGAAAAGTTACTTCCACCTCTAAAATCTCATGCTTTGGTATTATTTTAGGGTCTTAAAAATCTGAGTTAAAGCATGTTCAGTTTTTGTCATCTGTAAATAGTATGTCAGTATCTATTATGTGCCTTCTAGGAAAAATGCATTATGCTAAGCATACAGTAAACTGTTAGTAATTTCATATAATAAATGATGGGTAGTAAGCATTTATATATTTTACTTTTGCAGATAGCATATGATAAGGGAATTTGTTTATTAAAGGATCCTTACGATCTTCCCTGGGGGAGACTTTAGAAATGATATATCAGAAAACATTATCTAGTTAGCAAATGTTACTTTTGCATTCATTCTGAGCTCTGTTCTTGGCACTCTTGAAAATTTAAGAAATGTTTAAGATTTCTCTGCTTTTAAGAAACTTGGGATGATACAGTTTTGGAGACATTTGCATACGTGAAACAATATTGGAGCTGGAAACAGTAGGCTACATAGTGTACAATTCCATATATGTGAATGTCCATCATAGGCAAATCCATATAGGTGGTTGCTAGGGAATAGGGGTGGAAGGAGAAGGGGTAGGGAGTGAATGCTAATGAATACAGATTTCCCTTGGAGTTGATGGATTATGTTTCAAAGTTAGATTAGTGGTGATGGTTGTACAACCTTGTGAACAAACCAAAAATCACTGAAGTGTACACCTTGAAAGGGTAAAGTATGTATCATATTTTAAGAAAATGATGGACTAGAGGGAAAAACTTAAAAATAAATCTAAATAAATCAGTCATTCAGTTAAGAATTATGATCATATGTATGGTGGTGAAAAGAACTGATTCTGGGTGGTGAGCATATAATGCAATGCTTAGACAATGTAATGTAGACTTGTACACCTGGAACCTATGTAATTTTTACCAATCAATGTCGCCCCACTAAATTTAACAATTAAAAAAAAAAGATGGGGAGATAAGTCAAGATTTTAAAACAAATGAACAAAAATTATGAATCTTCGGTGTGCTGAACACCAGACCAGCTGGTGTAGCAATTGAAAATGAACTAGTTATACTCCCTGCTTCTAAAGGTCTTCTGGTGGAGGTACTGTAATGGAGTTGTATTTCATATGTTATTGGAACATAAAAAAGGAATAATTCTGCAGGGAGTTATTGTGAGAGGATTCTTAGAGGTAAGGTGATGACACCTGAATTAGTTCCAAAAATATGGATAGTTAGGAAGAAAGGGCCTTATCAATAGGGAAACACAGGCAAAGCATGTTAAATATGAGAGGAACTGTTGCAGAGAAGAGCCTAGATGCTGAAAGTCATCTAGGCTATAACTGTAATGATCTAGCTATTTGACTAGAACGTGACTGAAAGCTTTTTTCCTTCAGTTTGATTGTTTGGGATAGCTTGCATGATTTTATGAGGCTATGAACCTTGTTAGGGAATTTGATGCCTTTTTCCTGATAAGACTTTGTCATCTCAAACTATCCATGTTTATAGTATATAACATTTTGATATGGGAGGACCAGATAATCCATATAAAACACTAGCGTAATGCCTAGTATGTGCTCAATAATTGCTCAATAGCTGTTACCTTTATAAGTAAATTCAGTCATTTTCTTTGTTGCCTTTATTTAGCTTCACAAAATAAGCACAGCCCTAAAATACCTTTAAAGTAAACTCTAGGCCAATACATTTCTGCCTAATATTATTACCCAGTTTCTTAGTTATTTTCTACATTTTAATCCACAATTATACATAGAAGTAAACATCTGCTAGACTAATTTGCTATGCTTAAAAGCAGCCCATTCTTCTTGTAGTTTATACCTGGTTTTTAAAAGGGCTTCTCTAGTATGAGAAAGCCTCTCTAACATACTTTGGATGCAACTTACTGAATTTCTTGATCATTAACAGGATCATTTTCTTGAGTCACCATATATCTAAGCTCTGCCAGAGACTGACATCTTAAAAGCTATGATGAGATCCTGTGGAGCTGATTGTTTGGTGACTCAACAAAGAAAATCCTTTGTGTTAAAAAAAAATCAAAAGTTTGTTTTATTTTGCATTGATTTAATGAGTGTTCATCCAACAGATACTTAGTGAGTACCTGCTAGGTAGCAGGAACTACTCACTTGTTCAACAAATATTTATTTACTGAGTGCTCTCTGTGTGCCAGGAACTGTTCTAGGTCCTGAGGGCAGAGCAGTTAACAAAATGGACAAAATGGCCTGTCCTCAGGGTGTTTTGTTTTGTTTTGTTTTGTTTTTTTCCTGAAGGTATTTACATTTTAGCCAATCTAACTCTTATTAGGACAACTCTGTCTTTACATGTCTGTCTGCTTTGATCACAACAAATTCTACTGGTACACTATGTTGTTTCCATTGAGGACTTATTAAATAGGAATTTTTTTTTTTATTTCCAGTAGGAAAAATCTTTTTGTTCAAAGAATGCATAAAAAGGAACTGATGGTCACATTAGTGTCTGCAATTAGTTTGTATTTCTTTTTTACCCTCACCACAATATGAGATCTTCCTATGATGCTGTGAGTTAGTAGTTTAAGGTGGCAATGAAATTTATTGCCTTATTTGTCACTATGGAAATATCTAAAGTGTCTTTTCTATTAGTGGTTTCACTTTATAATCTTATGAAAAATTCCTACACAGGAAGACTTACCAGATATAGACAGTGATATATCATTTGCCGTTTATTAAATTTTCTCTCCAGTAAAATTGGTTCTCCACCCAAGACTCCTGTAAGTAATGTAGCGGCTACCTCAGCTGGGCCCTCTAATGTTGGAACAGAACTGAATTCTGTGCCTCCAAAATCCAGCCCATTTATAACTAGAGTACCAGTATATCCTCAGCATTCTGAAAACATTCAGTATTTTCAAGACCCAAGGACTCAGATACCCTTTGAAGTCCCACAGTACCCACAGACAGGTAAGTAATTTTAGACAATTCTAAGAACAAAACTGTAATATAACATTTGTTGCCCTTAGATATGTAAAGTGAATCATTTATACCTATCTAGCATATTTACATTAAAAATTAATCCTTTGGACTATATGACTTCTAAGTTTTTTTCCTTCTCTAAGAATTTGTGATTTTATTTACATATCAATACCGGTATTTTTAAAGTTCTCATTCTTATGAATGAAATATAGGGTCCATGGATGAGCTTCAGAGAATTATATAAATCCCCTGAAATGACATGCAAAATGTTTGGTTTATATACTTACGTGTAATTTTGGAAAGACAACACATAACTTATTTATAGGTTTTGAAAGACGTCTTTCACCTCTGATCCCAACTAATTTAAGAATTAATGTTGTAACTATAATTATTTAATCCAACATCTGGGGCAATAGGTACCCTAGAAGGAAATTTGCAGCCTTCTATTAATAGCTCTGTCATGTGTTTTTAGGGAACAGTTTAACAAAGTATTAAACGTTCATGATTTTCAAATAGTGGTGTCTTCAAAGAAAGTATGTAGTTTCTTTCAAAAGTAGGGGTAACTAAAAGAAAGTCAAAGCCTGTTTTATTTTGGCCTCATTAAAGACTGCTTTATTTAGATTTACACCATTATAAAATGTTGGATTTTTACTAAGATTACAATAAATGTTCCTCTTTCCGATTTTTAAGGATACTACCCACCACCTCCAACAGTACCAGCTGGTGTGGCTCCCTGTGTTCCACGCTTTGTGAGGTCCAGCAATGTTCCAGAGTCCTCCCTCCCACCTGCTTCCATGCCATATGGTGATCATTACAGTACATTTTCCCCTCGAGATCGAATGAATTCTTCTCCTTACCCACCTCCTCCTCCGCAGCCATATGGACCAGTTCCTCCAGTACCTTCTGGAATGTATGCTCCTGTATACGACAGCAGGCGCATCTGGCGTCCACCTATGTACCAACGAGATGACATTATTAGAAGCAATTCTTTACCTCCAATGGATGTGATGCACTCATCTGTCTATCAGACATCTTTGCGAGAAAGATATAACTCATTAGATGGTTATTATTCAGTGGCTTGTCAGCAATCAAGTGAACCAAGGACAACTGTGCCTTTACCAAGGGTAGGTAATGATGGAAATAGGAATGCTGCTATAGTGTAGTGGTTAAGAGGCCAGTGTCTGGTGTACAACCACCCAGGTATATTTCCTGGCTCCTCCACTTACTGTGTGAGTTAAGGAAGTTACTTGACTTCTCTATGCCAGCTTTTTTTTTTCTCATCTGTTTGATTGAAATAGTAGTAGTACCTACCTCATAAGGCTTTGTGAGGATTAAATCAGAAAAATCAAAGCTCTTAGAACTGAACCTGATACATGTTAATGCTCAATAAATGTTGTTTGGATAGGAAAGTAATGAAAAGGTAATAAGAAATTTTCAAAATACAAGTACAGGGCCTATTTTTAGTATCCCTAAATACATACAAATGACTTTCCTAAAGCCCAAAAGTGAGTGCTCAGATCATATTCTTAATAATCACTCAACTAAATATTAACCTTTTCATTTAAGAGTGGAAAATATACTAGGGTGACTTCCCTGTTGTTTATTTGGGTTTGTATTTTTGGGGTTTTTTGTTGTTTTGTCCCCAAAATATAGCAATTTGTTTACCTTATTTCCTGAGAGGACAGTCAAATTTATTTATCACTCCCTAGATGATTAAGATTGTTTCTTTTATCCCCCCTTAGGAATCTTGTGGTCATTTGAAGACCAGTTGCGAGGAACAGATAAGAAGAAAGCCAGAGCAGTGGGCACAGTACCACACTCAGAAAGCACCTCTTGTCTCTTCAACTCTTCCTGTGGCGACACAGTCACCAACACCACCATCTCCTCTATTCAGTGTAGACTTTCGTGCTGATGTAAGAAAGGTTTTAACTTGATGTGCAAGGATAGGTCAAACCACTGACGTCAGAGCACTCATTCAAACTGGGGTTAGCCATGCTGGATATTTTGTAGTAGTTTGGTGTGAAGTTTAGTTTAGTAAACAATGAGTACCGGTATGTAAGCACTATGGCTAGACCTTGCAAGACTCTGTAGACTATTAAGTCACAGTTCTTTTTCCATCAAGAATTCAGAATCGGGAAAGCCAGGATGGCTCAGTGGGTTAAGCGCTCACTTTGCAGCCCCGGGGATTGAGGATCAAATCCCGGCCCCAGCCCGTGTGGACCGATATGCTGAACTGGGGAGCTCCCCCAGTTCAGTTCTCTCTCTGTCTCTCTCTCTCTCTCAAAAATAAGTAAATAATAAATAAATTAATTAAAGTGACTATCTTTAAAAAAAAAAAGAATTCAGCATCTTTTTAGCAGTATAGGTCTCATTATTTTAATGGTTTTTATTAATAATGAGATTTATACCTACCATTTATTGAGCACCTCCTTATGCTAAGTACTGTACTAAGTATATGCATAATGTTACTTAATTCTCACAAAAACCTTAGGAGGCAGTGTTACCCATATTTTTCAAGTTAGGAATCCTACTCAGAGAAGTTAAGTAATTTGCCCAAGTAATAAATGCAGCCTGTAAGTAACTGGGATTTGAATCCTGGTCAGTCTGAGATATTTCTTCCCTACTTCACAAGAGGTACAGAAATACCTATTGTATTATTCATCGTGTTTTACATTACTGTTAATCTTGTTACAAAACAAAGCTTTGTACCAGGATTATTTCACTGTGCCCTGGTGTTGTTAGTACTGCTATATTTAGAGCATACAACTATTAATTTTTTTTAATTCTGGTTTATTACTCATCCCTATAGGTTCTAATATTTAAAAAAAATTTTATCTCTTCATTATGTAGTTTCTAACATATACAGAAGTAGAGAGACTGTATAATAAACCCCATGTATCTATCACCTAGCTTCCACAGTTATCAACTCAGCCAGTCTTAGTTCATTTGTACCTCCTTTTCCTACTGGATTATTTTGAAGTAATCCCAGATACCGTATTTTTTCATCCATAAATATTGCAGTAAACCATTGAAATTTTAAACTAGATCCAAATTTGTCTTATCAAACTTAGACTTTTTTCAAAACAGCCAAACATCCTAACAGTAATAGATTTACCACTTGCTTATTAGAAAAATTTATTGACATTTCTTTATACTAGGCATTAGGAAATAAGTATTTCCCTAAGACTCAGATCTACATATGGTAATATGACTTGGGATAAGTAATTTACCTTTTTGGACTTGAGTTTCCTTATCTATAAATAATTAGTGCACTAGATTTAATGATTATTACAACTTTAGTATTCTGGTCCTATAGTCATCCTTATAGCCCTTGCTTAAAATTTATCCACTTCTCCTTCCAGAGCTTTCTTTGAATTCTTTTTGCTCTTTATTTAATACTTCATAGTTTATTAGTTACAATCCCTTATTTACACATTTTTCTTCTTTTCTCAAAATTATCAACTACTTTAGGACACTAGATTCTGTGTGTGTTTTGTTTTTCTATTTTCTGGAGCACCTCATGCCATCTAAAGGCATGCTATAAATTATTTTTTGTTTGGTTTTGATATAATAGTGTCAGTCAGGAGTTCTTTATAAGCACTTAAAGGACGAAGTAAAAAGAGAAGGCATTCTATTTTGTCTTAATAATATAAATACCAATAGTATAAACACCATTTGTTACCAATGACAGTTTTTTATATTAGTAACTGGAAGTTTAATTGTTTACCAAGAAGTCCTATGTATTCTATAATAATTACTTTATAAAGGGTGTCCCAAAATTCACGCAAGAAGTAATTTTGATAGAAAACACAGGTTTATAATTAAAAATTGTAAATTTTCATTGCTCAACAATGAAAATGCGTTGTTCTTTCGTGTAGCACTCCATTTTTAATAACCCTGAACTGTCAGCTGTCACGCTGTCTTTTTTTTTCGTTGGCAACACTATTGCACAAATGACCCAAAATTCAAATCTTGTGTGAATTTTGGGACACCCTTTATTAATTACAAGTTTGCAAATTTTAAGTTTCTTATTAATTAGCTATATCTTTTTTTTTTTTTAATCAGTTTTCTGAGAGCGTGAGTGGTACAAAATTTGAAGAAGATCATCTTTCCCATTATTCTCCCTGGTCTTGTGGCACCATCGGCTCCTGTATAAATGCCATTGATTCAGAACCCAGAGATGTGATTGCTAATTCAAATGCTGTGTTAATGGTATGGTTTGGGAGGCGCTGGGATATCATGCATGTTGACTTAGGTTTTAGAAAGACTGAATACTTTCATCTTCATATTGTTGCTATATAACTCATCTGTAAGCAAGAGAGTTTTATTTAGGTAAGTTTGAAATAAATTGCATTTAATGTTTCAGTTATTTGAGCACAGTTCAGTGGTTTAAAATAGATACTGGATTATCACATCTGTAGCTAGTGTTAAATTTACGGGAAAACTTAATTACATATCTTTCGAAAGCATGTATTTGTATTACTAGCTGAACTAATCGCCACCAGTCCTTTTACTAATTTTCTTTGGTTTATGCAGGACCTGGACAGTGGAGATGTTAAGAGAAGAGTGCATTTATTTGAAACTCAGAGAAGGACGAAAGAAGAAGACCCAATTATTCCTTTTAGTGATGGACCTATCATCTCAAAATGGGGTGCAATTTCCAGATCTTCTCGTACAGGTTACCATACCACGGATCCTGTCCAGGCCACTGCTTCCCAAGGAAGTACAACTAAGCCCATCAGCGTATCAGGTAATCCATTTAGCTAATACCACACCTGATATGTTCTACACCAGACATGTCCAACCTGCAGCTTTGAATGCGGCCCAACACAAATTCTTAAAACATTATGAGGTTGGGGGAGGCTATTTTTTTAGCTCATCAGCTATCATTAGGTATTTTATGTGTGGCCCAAGACAGTTCTTCCAGTGTGGCCCAGGGAAGCCAAAAGGTTATTGGACAACACTGTTTTACACTGTGCTTTTTAATCCTCACTTTGTGAGGTACAGATGTCTCCTCCATTTAACAACCACAGAAAACTCAGAATTAAATGGTTTCACCAGGAGAGAACATGGCTAGTTGGATAAAATATGGATCTTTTTTAGAAAGTATTCATTCACCTCTATATACTGATTTTTTAGTTTTCTGATCATTATTTCTTTTTACATTTCTATAGATTATGTCCCTTATGTCAATGCTGTTGATTCAAGGTGGAGTTCATATGGTAACGAGGCCACATCATCAGCACACTATATTGAACGGTAATGTTACACTTAATTCTTTAGGATTCTCTATTCTTGAGACTTGTAGGTGTCCTTATAGCATAGATTCTACGCACAATTATTCATAAAATGTGCTTTGCTAGTTCTAGCTATGTAACAAATTTCTGGGGGAAAAAAAGTTTACTTTTACATTTGGAATTATGACTGAAACTTTCAGGATTGACCTGTTACATAAACCACATATAGTATGTAGTCATTACTGCTGTATTTGCTTCACTTATTTCACTTTTATTAAAATAAACATGTTTCTCTTCAAAGGGACAGATTCATTGTTACTGATTTATCTGGTCATAGAAAGCACTCCAGTACTGGAGACCTTTTAAGCATTGAACTTCAGCAGGTAGGCTGTGTGTCACTCAGCTTTGAATTTTTAGAAAATCGAATGGTGGTTGGAAGCTAACTTTACTGTTTTTTTACCCCTATAGGCCAAGAGTAACTCATTGCTTCTTCAGAGGGAGGCCAATGCTCTGGCCATGCAGCAAAAGTGGAATTCCCTGGATGACGGCCGTCACCTTACCTTAAATCTTCTGAGCAAGGAAATTGAATTGAGAAATGGAGAGGTAAAAAAATGGAACCTCTCAGCTTCATGCTTAATGTGTTTGTTGTTTGCTTTTGCTGTGTGTTGGTTTATGCCATAACTTAGTGCACTTTAGTGTGCCTTTTTCTGCTGAGTGATTGCTTTTAAAACTTATTGTAGCCATAAAATTGTGGTCCCAGATTTCTTAAATAATTCTTTAGATGAATCATTGGGATCCCACTTTCCACAGGTATAAAATCAGTATTTTTTTAAATTACAGAGTGATTATTCAGAAGATACAACTGATACTAAGCCTGATAGGGATATTGAGTTAGAGCTTTCAGCACTTGATACTGATGAACCTGATGGACAGAGTGAACAAATTGAAGTAAGTGCCACAGTTAGAAATTTAGGAGGCTTTATTTCATTGGAAACTAAAGTAAAAATACTTTTCACACTGAAGGATTAACATTTTTTTCCTTAGGAGATCCTGGACATACAGCTTGGTATCAGTTCTCAAAATGATCAGTTGCTAAATGGAACAGCAGTGGAAAATGGGCACCCAGTCCAACAGCACCAGAAGGAACCACTGGAACAGAAGAGACACAGTTTAGGTGAAGACCATGTGATTCTGTGAGTGTTAGACAGAAAAATTCATAACCAGTGGGCATAGGGCATATTTAAAGAGAAATACTTGCAGTGTTAAATTCATTTTGGGCTTTTTTTATCCTGGGAGGGGCAAACCTTATATAATAGAGCTGTGATTATATAATAGAGCAATGTATTAGAGTTTGGATTCTTAGGAGAGAAGAGGTAAATTTGAACTAACAAAGTGGTCCATTTTAGTAGCCTGAAACTTGATTTTTCTTAGGACAAAAGTTAATCTTTGTGCTCCAATATCATGTTATACTTACTCAATCTGGTAGCCAAACTTACAGACTACAAAATGGAGAATTAAAACCTAAATGAAGGGTTTCCCTTTTTAAAAATCATGTTATGATTTTCTTGGCTTTAATATTGCCATTTTGTATAATATGGGCAGATCTTGAATTTGATAGTTTGTTGGCCTGAAATTAACCAATATTAGAAATTTTTATTTTGATATTTGGACAATGGGACTTTTTTAGTGAACTCTACTACTTTTTAAAGACATGCCTTTGCTGGAGGCTCTTAAAGTTTGCAACAGCTTTTTATGTATGTTTTAAGTTTTCACTAAAAGCTAATTTGTTTTCAATGTCATTTATTTTCTCGTAGGGAAGAGCAAAAAACAATTCTGCCAGTAACTTCTTGCTTTAGCCAGCCACTCCCAGTGTCCATTAGCAGTGCAAGTTGCCTCCCCATCGCCACATCTGTCAGCGTTGGCAACCTCATTCTGAAAACTCACGTTATGTCTGAAGATAAAAACGACTTTTTAAAACCTGTTGTAAATGGGAAGATGGTTAACAGCTGAAAGGAAGTTCATCTTTCAAATTTGTGACCATACTATGGAAGCATTTACACTAGCTTTTTATATATATAATATATATTATATAATGTATATTTTTTTTAAAAAAAAGATATTACTGGGGGCATCCATTTCCTGTGGACTCTTTGATACTTCAAGCCCTCTTGCATTATTAGCATTATGAAAAAAAAAAAAGAAAATTTACTTTACTAGGGTTAACACGTTCACTTTCCAGACGTGATTGGAATTTGGACATTTAACTTAAGCTTCAAGCAGCTTTTTATGAGTTTGTAGCAATCCGGTGCAGTAACTGAGCCATTTCCTATTTTAAATGGCTTCTATAGAAAATTAACAACTCAGTTATTAAACTAGCAGGATCCTACAATGATACATCTAGTGAAAGTAGACTTAATTAACTTATTTATTTCTATTTTATGTTTCACTAAGAGAAATTTCCATCTCATTCCAGCTGCTTTATTTATCTTTTTCATGAGACTTTGCATGTTTTTTGTTTTTTGTTTTTGTTTTTATTTTTTCTTACTTTGAAGAATGGAGTTAGACGTTCTTACCATAGAATTTTGCAGGGTTATATACTAGCTTTCTTCACTGCATTATATGTAGGAGTGTGGTGCAGTGCTTTTATCTGTAGCTTTTAAATTTTTTTTAATTTTTCATTTTTCAAGAATAGTTTCTGCTTTGTTAATATTTATACACAGGCTACTTGTTGAAGTAAGTAATTAAATATATAACCAAGTGCCTAAGTCTTTCAGCTGATGTACTAGATATTAAATTCTCCTAAGTTATGCAGAATCGTTTTTACAATTTTGATAAATTATGCACTAATGTAATGGCAGTCTTTTAAAATGCAGATTTAAGCCTGTACAAATGAATCTGATGACTTGGCAAAAGAATCAGGTGCTTTCAGCTTTCTTGAGAAAACCCTGTATAGCGTTTGCACTGACTAACAAGATGGTATTGCTGGGTTTTTAATTTAAACTAATTATTTTGGATGTTCATTGCATTATCTCGGTTAAATATTGTTTATTGTTAACTTCATGTTGGGGTATAATTTTCCCTTTTTCTGACTGTTAGGTTGATAAGACAATGAACCATGTAATAGTACATTGGCTAACCTTTATTCATACTTAAAAACATGAATAATTTCTGCCCTGATAAAATGTGACTGAAAAGTGTTTTGACTTGGCATCTGAAAGTATGCATTATATTCAACCAGCCATGCTCCATATTTGATGGAGGTATTTTATTGAAACCTAAATTTCAGTCAACATTTGAAAACAAAAGCTGGGCATTTTTTTCTAGTGATCTTACCTATAGTTTGTCTCTTTGTTCTTTTCCTTGTTTCTTTAAGATTAGTTTGACTTTTATTATTTTTTTAATTAACTTCTGTGAAGTTGTTTACTCTGAAAATTGTACTGGAATATTTTAAGCCAAGCTGATCTTTCACCAGGTGTACTGTATGTAAGGGCTTTTCCTGCTAGCAAGATGCTTAAACAGGATCATGTTATTGGTCGTCTGAGCTATTTAGTTTTACAAAACCACAGCATTGTTTCAGAAAAGATTTTGATAAGAAGTTTTGTGCACATTTCCAGGGGCGGGAGGGTTGACATTTCCCTGAAATTTCTTGGTCAGAATGAGTAAATACTGGTGTTTGATACCTGTCTTAATGAACATGCTCATAAGGTGAATGATAAGTTGTAAATATACCTGAAAAACAAAGGGGTAGTTTTGATATTCTGGTGTCAGTATGGAAGATCTTACACATTTATTTAATACTCAAATGTATGAAGATGTTTGTTTGTAACATAACAGCACAGTAGCCTTGACTTAGTTTCCTTCGGTTAGTACTGTACCTTTTTGCCATGGCCAGTGCTCCCTATCCCTACAAAGACATTTTATTTATTTCACTGTAACCTGAAATGAATAGGAACAAGAGTTTTTAGACCTTGTTACATTAACTTATTTCTGATGTTATAAATTAGCCTAGGATTATTACAGGAACTTGATTGTTACATAATTTATACCAGAACCTTTCTATAAATATGCGCTTATTACATTTGAAATGCTTCCAATGTACTTTATTTGTTGTTTGTATTTCCACAAAGGATATGCAAACCATAATGTCTATTTCATGGATATTTAAATAGTGAGATCTTCCATGTTGAAGGTAATGTATTTTTTTTTAAGATTTAAAAATTGCTATTTTGTTACAAAATAGAGACCTATTAACAGTTTGAGAGCTCCTTATGTGCCCTCAGGGAAAGAACCCTTTGTGCAACAGAACTACGCAAAACATCTTCAGCACGTTCTGAGGGTGAATATATACTACATAAATTGATCTTGTGTATTTAACCGTATCTTTTTCATTTTAAAATTGAGATTTTGAAACTTGGTTGTGCTCTGCTGGAGGGGATTGGGATAAACTGCTTAGGTGTTTGCCTACGTGTCCAGTGAAATTACATTTGCATCAGTGTATGTATATACCTGCCAACCTTATTGGTGTGTCTCAGAACATTTATATTAAAATAATGCTTGTCTTGCAGCAGGTGATCCCATAAAACATTAACTCCTGTTCTTAAAAACCTACTCTCTCACTAACAACATAGGAATTGTTTCTGTGTTGGGATTATTCTGTATTGCATTCTTTGTGTAGTTAGTGGCCATCTTCAGTTTCTCACGGTGGGGTTAATGTGAAGTAAAGACATTAGTTCTCTGCCAATTAGAAAAAGGAGAATTTTACCTGATCCTTCTTCAAAATGGTACCTACTAATGTCACAGAGGAAAAAACTCACAAATTAGGCCTAAGGTATGACTTTTTAAAATTAGAGACATTCCTTGTCATTTGACATTTTTACCACTGTGTAAGACACATATGTTTGAAATAAAAGGATATACAGCAATAGGAGAGGAAGTTTGTAATGTTAGTAACTAAACTGCATATGTTGCCTATGCTCTAATTAGAAAAGTACAGTCTGAGGTCTGGAAAGTGGTGTTTTTTATCTGATTTGTTGGGGTTATTCTTGCCCCACTTTTGGTGTTTTTCAGTTTTAACTCCCATTCTGAAGTCCATGTGCCTCATTCAGATACTGTGAATGTAGTATCAATAGTTCTCTTTCGTGATCTGATTTTATAAAATCTGAGAACGTCACATCTATATTTCATTTAGTTGCTACCTGAACAAAGCAGATTCCCTTGTCTTTGCTGCCATGACTTAAACTTTTAATACCATCTAATAAACCAGTGTTATGCATGAAAGTTGTGCATTGTAATTTTCAAGAGAAGGTGCTTAATTGGGCCAGTGGCACTGGTTTTTATTCCTGGTAGCTATTTACTCTCACGAGAGAATAGTAA
Source organism: Craseonycteris thonglongyai (assembly GCA_004027555.1). NCBI lineage: Eukaryota > Metazoa > Chordata > Mammalia > Chiroptera > Craseonycteridae > Craseonycteris > Craseonycteris thonglongyai. The sequence goes on along the minus strand of PVKE010013570.1, from coordinate 11,394 downwards.
AAGAAACCTCCTATACTAGGACTGAAAATTTCCATTTGTATGGATCTAGTCAGTTTCCACTCAGATTTCAAGTTGATGCTAAGTATATAAAGCACCTCCTAATTTTACACACTGCATTAGAAAATTAGAGCATGCACAGCAGTTTGCAGGAGTTTAAAATGATATCATTTAAACATTTGACGACAATGTTTTAAAAACATCTAGCTTGCTTTTGCATTTTAGATGTTAAAAGCCCATCGTTGTCTTGTTAACGGGTGGAATTTGTGATGATCAGATTCAGCATGTGATTTCAACTTTGAATCTGAGTATTTCTTCCCTAGCCTTTTTGAGTCATTTTCTGAGCAGACTGTCACCAGTATTGGTAATTAACCATGAAAGGGAAAAGTTGCGATTGCAACTATGTATTAGTTAACTGGAAGAACCTTTCTTGTGTTTTAGTGAATGAAGAGTGTTGATGGGATCACTTACTGTAACTCCTACATAAGTACCCCTTCTGCAAGCAGAACAAAAATGAACATGCTCAAGGAGTATCCCATTTTCTGAATACATTGAATAAATTTGCTAGTTACTCATTTATACTAGCGGTTTCTTTGTATCCCTTTGCTGGCAAGGGAATACAAGGGATCAAGGCCACTGATCACAACACCCCACATTTGAGTGGAGTCTTATTTTTACTCCAAGAGCATTATTCCCCCAAGTCCTATATTGGAAGTTTTGGGTTTTTTTTAGTAAAATTTTAAAAATATCCTCAACCAGTGAACACAGACACTGGCTGCACTTAGTACTGCCAAAAGCCAAGGTCATTTGCATATATTCCATCAATCTGTCAAGAATTAGGCCTCACTTTATAATCCAAGGCATGGAAGTGCATGCAATCTCTTAGCTGGGCAAACAATTATACTGTAGTTGTGATACAACACATGTGGCTTTTATTTGTACTGCACATACCCACTGTACAGCCACTTGGGAGTATCGTGGTTAGCTTGCAGCAACTGCTGTCTGCATTTATACTGTTTATTGCATATTCTTTTCCCTGGAAGTGAAAGAGAAATGTTTTTCTTGTTGCATTGATTACATTTTATAAATTTGCTTAGCTGGAAAGTTTGGGAAAAGAGGCCTGTTTGTCAATTGTACAACCGATTGTGAAGCTCTAGTGTGAATATTTTTACGTCTGTATTAGACATTTTCTTTGCAAATCTATTGTTCGATTGAAATGTAAATGAAATTAAAGATGGTGTACACCCATCATGTAAAAAGCAGGCACCATCTCTAAGATGGATTTAATGCTCATTTTTAAGGCATATACTCAGCTTCTATTTAAAACTATAATTTAAAATAATTCTGTACAATGAAATGGGGATTATATATGGGAATAAATTCTATTCCATTTATTTCAATTTGAAGTTCCAAATTGTAATGTTTCCCTTTGTGCTATAGAAATAGGATTAAATGGGGGAAGGCTAGGACTTATAAGGCCTGTATATGGGGGGAGGGCAGAGATGGAACAATGAGGGTTGTGATGATAGTGAATATCGAAGAGTGAATTCTGTGTGTTTTTGCTGTAGCACTGAAGTGAAGAGATATTAGCTTTGGCTGTTCACAGAATAGAGCATCATGATTTTCAGTGTTTGAGAGAAAATTGATGGAAAAAGTTTGCAGTACTTGACATGTATTTGCATGCACAAAATAAAATTATTTGTCCACCTTAAAAGTTGTTTGTTTAGTGTCAATATTAAGTTCATGGTACATTTTCAGTTATCTTGACTTCCTTGGCATATTTTTTGACTTAGCTACCAGACTCCTTAAGTTGAGATTTAAATAATCACCTGCCTCATGTAAACAAGGGCTGTCTAGAAAAAAATCCAACCATAAATAACCTTTATTTTTCATTTTATATGGCTGGATACTTTCCGGACAGCCCTCATACATCATTGGGAAGCATCTGAAAGAAATTAATAGACCACAGAGGTTGAAATTTTCCTTAATTCAACCAGTCACTTTATTCATTCAATGTAGAGTCCTTTCTATATGGGAGATAAAGACAAAGAAAATAATAGCAGTTCACAGTACTGAACTAACAGTATTTCTCCTATTGGAGGAAATAGGACAAATACCGTACACAAATAACATACAAAGCAATGTATTATAGAATTGTGAAGACAGTTCTGTAGAATCTCAGAATATGAACAGAGAATGGCATGAGTGGATCTAGACACCATTTTCACTGGGACTTGAGTGGTTTTACTCATTCAGTCAGCTGATGTATTTTAAGTCCTTATCTGTACTGATCATTAAAGATTTATCTTTTATTGTTTTTGACAGAGAGATACAGAGACAGACAGAAGGAGGAGGGCCCAGAATAGTCTCCATAGTTGCACATCATTAGTTATTCCACATAGTTTCATTCCACAGGTGGGCGCGGGGCTGCACAGGGCAGGAACTGGGTTGGGGTCTCACCCTGGTGAGAACCGAACTGGGGGCACTCCCCAGTTCCGCATATGGGTCCACACGGGCCAGGGCCGGGATTCGATCCTCGGTCCCTGGGGCTGCAAAGTGAGTGTTTAACCCACTGAGCCATCCTGGCTTCCCCTGTACTGATCATTAAAGGCTAAAAGTTAATGAAACATGAGCCCTTTTTCTAGAAGCTCACAGTGTAGAAAAGGGAAAGATATCTCAATAACCAACTCGGTATGGTATGTTCCAATGTAGGGTATTTGGAAACTCCAAAAGGGAAATTATGGGGCAGATGGCTGTGGTGGTGAGCCAGAGGACATGCTTTGAAAAGTGACCTCAGGCTAGACTGCAGGCTGAGTAATATATCATCAAGCAGAGATGGAAAACACCCCAAGCACCATCTCTACTTTCACAACAACCCACTCTCCAAACAGCTCTTCACTGTAGATATTGTGACCCCCATTTTATAGTTGAGATGTTAGCTTGCCCAAAACTTGTAGAAAGTGGTGGAATCAGAATTCTGGTTCAAGGCTGTCCCTGTTCTCTCCCAAGGTAATGGTCAGGTGGTGTTTGGAACCTATTTTAACCATAAGTGTGACAGTGGAAGGAATGTTAAAGAATAGCTTACCTCACCTCTTAGAGCACTTAATATGTTCCAAACACAGTTCCTAAGTGCTATAGGTATATTATAATTTAAGACCATTGTCACCATTTTATAGATGAAGAAAACTGAGGCAGAGTCCTTAGAGAATTTGCCTAAGGTCACAGCAAGATGATGTAGGTAGGGACCTCTATGAAGGACACTGAAAACCAGGGAGTCTTAGACACTAGATGATAAGAACAATTTGGGGTTTTTTTGTGTGAGGTGAAGCCAGGGATAGACCAGCAGGGAGGCCAGGTCAACAATCTACAGAAGTGTTTAGAGCGTGGCAAAAACAAGGGTGGAGGAAAAGAGATGGATTTGAAGAGCAGGAGAGAGCAATTGATGGGTTTTGCTGTAGAGGGAGTATATTAGACAACTACACATGATAGAGGATTAAGTTTGGCTTAGAGTCCCAGACCTCGTTGGTGAAACGTAATTCTGTATAAACCCTGGAGTGGCCATTGAGATCAAGAAGAAGAACAAGAAACAATAATTTTTTAATTTTTTTTAATAATTAAAAGCTTGATATTGCAGTGGTTCCAAACTTACCTGCACATTACAATCACCTAGGGATCTTTTCAAAATCCCAAAACTCAGACCACACCCCAGCCCTATTAAACCATAATCTCCAGGGGTGGGACCAAGGCAAAAGTACCTGAAGCTCCCCAGTGTGCAAAAAAGATTGGGAACCACAACCACTGCCATTATGAATGTAAATGGGTTTAAGGCCTGTCTTGGCCCAGGTGCATTAAAAACATCCATTGTCAAATAAATGTTCAGGTCTGTATAGTGGGGTTTTTTTGTTTGTTTGTTTTAAGATTTATTTTTATTGTTTTTGACAGAGAGAGAGATACAGAGACAGAGAGAAGGGGGAGGGCCCAGAGCAGTCTCCATACTTACCATATTTTCCGGCGTATAAGACGACCGGGCGTATAAGACGACCCCCTAATTTTACAGTTAAACCATAGGTTTAGGCCTATATTCGCTGTATCAGACTACAGCCTTGGAAGTGGGGGGTAGTCTTATACAGCAAATATAGGCCTAAACCTATGTTTTAACTGTAAAATTAGGGGGTCGTCTTATACGCCCGGTCGTCTTATACGCCGGAAAATACGGTACACATTGGGTTTTCCAGTTTCATTCCACAGGTGGGCACAGGGCTGCACAGGGCAGGAACTGGGCTGGGGTCTCTCCCTGGTGAGAACCCAACTGGGGGCACTCCCCAGTTCAGCATATGGGTCCACACGGGCCACGGCCGGGATTTGATCCTCAGTCCCTAGGGCTGCAAAGCGAGAGCTTAACCCACTGAGCCATCCCGGCTTCCCCTGTACAGTTTTTAGACACTCATTCAACAGATTTTTTTGAGAATCTGTACTAGGCAATAGGGATACAGGAATGAACTAGTCCCTAAGTTCATAAAACTTATATGTAGTTGGAGGGACAGACAAGAAGTAAATAAAGGTGAATGTAGATCATGAGTAATACAACCAGAATGAATATAATGCAACCAGAGAATGAGATTTTGTAAGGTGGGGGTGTTAATTCTCTGCACTACGGACAGTTTTAAGTAGGGCAGTCTACTGAACATCTCCACTGGGATCTCTAACAAACATCTTAAACTTAGTATGTCTGAATCTGAGTTTGTCCACTCCCCAAACAACACCACCAGTCTTCCCCACCTCAGTTACTTCCCTTGACTATAGCCACTCAAACCTAGTCAGGCAGCAAATCTTGTCAGTTCTACCTTCAAAATATGTTCAGACTTTGACCACTTCTCATTCCCTAGGTCAAGCCACAATTCTCTCACCTACAAACTGTGAGTCTCCTGTTCTTCCTGCCTCCCTCCCTCCCTTCAGCTCAGTCTCACACCACAGCAGCTAGAAGGATCCTGTTACAATTATCAAGTGACCATTCCTGTGCTCAAACCCTCCAAATGTGTCTTATCACTGAGTGAAAGCCAGTCTTTTCTTTGATACCAGCCACACTGGTCACTTCGGAGTTCTCCACGTCAGGCATGCCCCATCGTAGGGCCTTTATACTTGCTGTTCATTAAGGATAGAAGGCTTCATGACTAGACCTCTCACTTTCTTCAGGTCTTTACTCAAAAGTCAACCTCAGAATTGGATGGAACGTAATGGGAAGCGGGGAGCCATTTACAATATTTCAACCCAAGAGACTGGATAAGATCAACTGGATTATTTTTTTAACTTTATATTCTGAAATAATCATACATTCAGAGGAAGTTGCAAGAATAATACAGTGAGGACCCCTGTACCCTTCATGCAACTTCCCTAAAGGTAGCATCTTCCATAATTATAATATCAAAACCAAGAACTTGATAGTAGTAACATCGCTTCTCAGCCTTTTGGCTAAGATCAAGTGTTGATATTAGTAACAATTTATATTTCAGTGCCTTCACACGCAGCGTGTGTGTGTTTCTATGCAATTTTATCACAAGTAGACTTGGGGAACCACCACTTCTGTCAAGATCACAGAACTGAAAAAAAAAAAAATTTAACAGAATTGTTCCATCACCTCAGTTATCCCTTGTGCTCCTTCCTTATATTCACATACATTCCCTGCCCTTATCTCTCTATTCTCCCATCCCTAACCCCTGACAATCACTGATCTGTTTCCATATCTATAATTTTGTCATTTTGAGAATGTTATATAAATGAAATTATACAGAACGTAACCTTTGAGATTGGCTTTTTTTCCACTCAGAATAATTTCCTTGAGATCCATCTAAATTGTTGCATATATTAATAGTCTGTTTCTTTTTATTGCTGAGTAGTGTTAGCATGGTATGGGTGTATCGCATTTTGTTAAACATTCACCCATCAAAGAGCATTTGTGTTGTTTCAAATTTTTGACTATTACAAATAAAATTGCTGTGAACATTTATATACATGTTTTTGTATGGACCTATTTTTTTGTTTCTGTAGTATTTTTTGAGCAAATAAATTGGTATACTTTCTCCACCTCTGAAGGAAATGAATAAAGAAGACTACCAACGTCTTAACTTTGAAATTGACAAATTCCTTAAAAATACAACTTACCAAAACAGATAAAATATGAGAAGGAAATGGAAATCACTCTTGTATTGGTTCTCTAGCACCCCATAACAAATCTTAGTGGCTTAACACAAAAACACTAAGTATCTCACACTTACTAGCAGGTCAGGAATCCGCACATGACTTAGAGGAGTCCTCTGCTTCAGGTCTCTCACAGGTTACAGTCTCAGTGATGGCTGACACTGCAGTCATCTCAACGGCTCACCTGGGGGAAGGGTCTGCTTCCAAGCTCACTCCCCTGACCATTGGCTGAACTCAGTTCCTCCTGAAGGGTTGGAATGAAGGCTTCAGTTTTTTGTTGGCTGAAGGCTGCCCTCAGTTCCTGGCCACATGAGACTCTCAGAAGGGAAGCTCACAATCAATACGGTAGCTTGGCTCATACAGGCAGCAAGCAAGATGAGCCTGAGACCACGGGGAGCTGGGGACCAAGTGGTAGGGGCAGTGGGAGGAGGGTGAAGAGAAAGAAAGCTATAAGGAAGTCACAATCTTTTATAACCTAATCTAGGAAGCAACAACCCATCACTTGGATCATTGTTCCTTAGAAAAAAGTCACTAGATTCAGTTCATCCTGAAGTACTAATATACTCATAACTCCCAAAGACCTCTGCCTCCTGGTATTCATGCCCTGTAATCTCTCTCTGAATGTGTACTGCACCCACTGACTACTTCATCTCCAGGTGAGAGAAAGAAACCACGTAGTGGATTATACAGGGAAAGTTTAAAGAAATACTAATCATTAAATAATTTTAATAATATTAAATTATTTGACTATTTCAATCCAATAAATGAGTGACTATAAAACAAAAAGAAATTTCATATGGTCCCCTTGGCTTAGGGAGAGTATCTTAGGAAGGACAGACTGGAAAAGGGCTCCCTTACCAAGACGGGTTCAGAGCTCACTGGAGAAGGTGTGGTTCAATCCCACTGGACAGCAGAGAAGGTTGCTGGTTTGCCCTGGCTGGAACTGGTTGCTGGAAGCCGAAGATGTGTCTCTGGGCTATCAGCGAGCTGCCCAGGACCCAGCGAAGAGAACTGGCGCCAGAACAGACAGGAAGCCTTTGGGCACCAATGCAGGCAGGAGGCTTTTGGAAGCTGGTGGGGGCAGTTACCCTTCAGGGCACTGATTTCTTTGTTGAGAGGGTCCTGGGAAAATTATTGTTGAGCCAGACCAAGGTTGCAAGGTCATCAAGGGACCACATGTGCGAGACCCACATGGCTGAGGCAGAGCTCCACTGATGTCCTTAGAGCCATACCACTGACCAGTCACTGTCTCTCTAGTACCTTCTGCTGAGAAAGCTTCTCATTGTGCTCACTGCAAAGCACAGAAGCATAAAGGAATTCTGTCTATTTATGCAAAGCAAGAAGAGTGAGTTGGGAGCTGAGAGGCAATACATTTATTGGCACAGGAGCCGTTTTAGAAGCTGCCTACCATAGCCCTCGATCTACTAAAGAAATTGAGGCCATTATGAAAACCTTCCCACAAAGAAAACTCCAGGCCCAGATGGTTTCACAGGTGAATTCTATTAAACATTTAAGGACTGTTTACCAATTTTACAGAAACTCAGGAAATGGAAGAGGAGGAAACTTCCTAACTAGTTTTATTAGACCAATATAACCCTGGAACCAAAACCTGATAGTGACATTACAAAAGAAAAATAAAATAAAATTACAGATCAATATTTTTGGAACAGAATAGATCATACTTTCAAGTGATTAAAAATTACACATATAAAATGATATATAAAAGCTCTCCCTTCCATTCCTGACTCTCATCTCCTCAAAGGAACTTTTAAATTTCTTATATTCTTCAATCATTTTCTTTCTGCATATATAAGCAAATAATATTATTTGTATTTTTATGCAAAAGAAACAAATACATAATGTTCTCCACTTAAAAAAAAAGAAAACTAGATAATATATTCATGCACATATATCTATAGGATGAATTTCCAGACGTGCAATTGCTGAGTTAAAGGTATATGGTTTTGCAGTATTGATAGATGTTTTTCAATTGCCATCCATAAGAGCTGTATCAGTTTACACTCTTACCAGCAGTGTGTTCAGTCTCACTGTTATGAAACTTTTTTATTTTTAACTATCTGACGGGTGGAAGATGGTATCTGAGAGAATTTTTTTTAGAGATGAGAACTAGGAAAACAGTATGCTAACGTAAGTTTGAATATGCAGGGGAGAGAGAGGAGGTAACTGCATGAGCAGAATCCTTTATTAGGCTAGAGAAGTGGGAGTCACTGCACTGATTCATTTAAGAGGTATAGATCAGGGGTATGTTGGTACATTTTGAGGGTGGACTCAAGTTCCGGTCTCTTGATTGCTTCTCTTTTTCAGATGAAATAGGAATCAAGGTCTTAAGTTGAGCCAAGAGAGGGGAGGAGCGTTGAAGATATGAGAAAAGGGCTGTGAGTTGCTTCTTTTTGACTAGAGAGTGGGAAAACCTAGGATTATTGGTCAGTACTGAGAGCCCCCTTGAGGACTGCAGCCTTAAACTCAATAAGTGAATATTCAAGGATAAGAAACCATCATGGATGAAGACCCCTGCTTCAGAGAGATGTAAGTAAAAGCAAAGTATTCATCTAGTATTTAACAAATATTTATTGGGAATCTCCTATTGCTGGGTGCTGGCTTGTCACTTAAAGCATATCACAAGCATATTCAAGTCAGATGTTCATGCAAACAAAGTTACAGAAAGTCAGCATAGGATCTCTTTAATGAATCATCCTTAAAATTAGGGAAATAGGGGTCAGGGGGGTTCTGACTCTTCATAGCTTGAAGAGCTTCTCAGAAAAATATGCACATATACAAATTTGAAGACAACTGCAGGTGGTTATAGAACCACAAATTAAGAATCGTCTCCTTAAATTAAGAACCCTATATTAAACAGTGTATATTGTTTTAGTATATTTTAAATAATTCAATTTACACTAAGCCAAGGTGACCAGACGTCCCGCTTTTGGCGGGACAGTCCCAATTTTTAACAATTTGTCCCGCGTCCCGCGGCGTTTTAGAAAAGTCCCGATTTTTGGAAAGAATGCACAACAAGCTAGGGAACGGCGGGAGAACGGGAAGGGAATGAATATACGGTTTTCGGCGGCCATGTGGCTATTTCGCCAGGATATGAGTTTTATATTATTTTTGTTAATTTTATAATGTTAAACTTTAATAATAACAAATAATTGTTGAGAACTCATTATCGAGAACTGCTTATCAAAGTTCGCATTGTTGATCAGTTGTTAGAATTCGACCACCATTATTTGGCCTTAATGAACAATGGCATTTTTTGGCATTGGCAACGACGAAAGCATTTTATAACTGTCTCTCAGACGATACACATCGTACTGCGTGCTAGTGCTAGTTAAATAAGTGATGTCGAGAAATCAGCTATTCAGATAATTTAGGTAAGTAATTTATGTATTTATTTCATAAATACATAAATTTTCTTGAATTTAACAGACAGTACTTGTATTATTTATATTCTATAGTGGCGGCAAAAAGTCTAGCGCTGGCCTTGAAAGTGACACAACTTACGTTACGGCAAATTCAGAGGAAAAATAATACAAGTTAGTATTGTTATTATTTAGAAAGAAATATAGGATTACAATTAAAATAATTTTTAAAATATAGTTACTTTATAACAATCAAATTAATTTAATTTATAAACTAACAATAAAATATGTTCATGTAATTATGTACCTACTTACTGTGTTTTTAAGCAATATGTATATACTAATTTATAATATAATTTTAAATTATTTTTTTTAGATTTTTAACATAATGAGTAAGGAAAGAGGATGCAAATTCAACGATGATCTAAGAAGTGAATTTCCTTTTATTAAAAAAACCACAAGTGATGACATGGTAAAATGTGAGAAATGTAATGGTGAATTTCCTATTTCGCACGGCGGGAAGAATGATATTTCAAAGCACTTGGAGACACAGAAACATAAAAGATATTTAAATAGTGCTGCATCTTCCTCCAAAATACAGGAGTTTTTTCGGAAAACAACTTATGGGGACGAAGAAAAGAAATTAGCATTAGCAGGACTTATGTCTTTTCATGCTATTAATCACAATCATTCCTTCAGATCTATGGACTGTACATCACAAGTTGTCAAAAAGTTACTCAACAAAAAATTTGCCTGTGCTAGAACAAAATCCGAGGCAATTGTGTGTAATGTGCTTTCCCCATATGCATTTTCAGAATTATACAAAAATCTAGAAAAAATTAATTTTATATCCATATATTCTGACGCATCTAATCATAAGGATATAAAGTTATTTCCAACCATTATTAGATTTTTTGATTCAGAAACTGGAATAAAAATTAGAATTTTAGATTTCGTTTCTTTGCCCGGCGAAACTTCTGAAATAATTTTCAGTTCCATTATTAATATTTTGGAAAAAAACAATTTAAAACATAAAATGATTGCATATTGTGCAGACAACACAAACGCAAATTTTGGAGAGAAAGCGAGAAGAGGTACAAACAATATTTTTTATAAATTCAACAAAAACCTTAATCAAAACATTATTGGTGTTGGTTGTGCAGTGCACATAATACATAACGCCATTCAAACAGCTGCTGACTTGTTGCCCGTAGATGTGGAAAATATTGTTATTAAAATATATTCTTATTTCTATATATACACGGTGCGCGTTGAAATGCTTAAAGAATTTTGTGAAACTGCGGAAGTCGAGTATCAGAAAACACTTGGATACAGTAAAACGCACTGGTTAGCTCTTTTGCCAGCTGTGGAAAGAATTTTGAAAATATACGATCCTTTGAAATCCTACTTTCTATCACAGAATAAATGTCCTAGCATTTTAGAAGAGTTTTTTGAAAAAGAATCTTCAAAAATTTGGCTAGAGTTTGTACACAATCAAGCAGCTCTTTTTCAAAATACTATAAAACTTATTGAAGGTGACAAAATTTCAGTAATCGAAGTAGCAAATGAAGCTAGTAATTTAAAATTTCAGTATCAAGAGCGGTTAGAAAATAATTTTCTTCCGTTAACTATCCGTAATAGTATAAGCCAGCTAGAAGAACAAGGTGCAATAAATCGTGCAGATATCATGAATCACGTTAAAAAGTTCTATAGTAACTGCATAGATTATTTAGAAGAATGGACGGTACATTACAATGATATTGAACATTTTCACTGGGTTACATTAAAACAAGAACTTAATTGGAATGTTGTGCAAAAATCA
>PVKE010013569.1:0-36334 GCA_004027555.1 Craseonycteris thonglongyai | reverse complement strand
TAGTAATATGCATTTAAGATTATTCTGTCTTTTCATGGCTTGACAGTTTCTTTCTTTTGTCACTTAATAATATTTTATTGTATGGATAACCCACAGTTGTTTTTGTTTGTTTGTTTTTTAAGATTTATTTTATTGTTTTTGACAGAGACAGACAGAGACAGAGAGAAGGGGGGAGGGCCCAGAGCAGTCTCCATAGTTGTACGTCATTAGTTTTTGACATGGTTTCATTCCATAAAGAGGGGTGGGGAGTCGCACAGGGCAGGAACTGGGCTGGGGTTCTCCAGTATGGTAGGCATGCCCCAGTTCAGGATATGGGTCCACATGGGCTGGGGCCAGAATTTGATCCTTGGTCCCCAGGGCTACAAAGCGAGTGTTTAACCCACTGAGCCATCCTGGCTTCTTTGTTGTTGTTGTTTTGTTTTTTTAATCTATTCACCTGCTGAAGGACATCTTGATTACTTCCAAGTTTTGGCAATTATGATAAAGCTATTATCAACATTTGTGTTTAGTATTTGTATGAACCTAGGTTTTCAACTCAAGTGGGTAATTAAATACTCCCAGCACCTGAGGTGAAGTCTTTCCTCTTTTCCCCCTGCCACTTAGAAATGGCAGATAGCATAGTAAGTCTGGAGATCATCCCCAAGTTTGCACTGAACCACTGTTGGCTTTACAGGGATTTTTGAATGTTCAGTTGTCTTAAGAAAGTCACCTAAGTAGATTATCCAAGAACTAGCTCATTGGTGCCTATCACTCCTATCCTCCATCACCCCCAAAATTTCCATCAGGGAAAGGAACCCTCATAGAGAACCTTTGGAGAGAGCCACCATGACGAAGAAAGGAATGCAAAACAGTGCCTCTAAAGGTCTCTGAGGACAGGAGACGGGGACAGTGTGTGCCCAGCAGGTGTGTGATGACCAAATGTGCCCTGTGACAGAACTCACAAGCTGACCACCACCACTTATAGGAGCCAGATGTGGGGAAGATAAATGAAGCCAGAGCCCAGGAAGAAAAGCTCACAGACCTCAACAGGAGGTGTTAATCTGGTACCTGGTGGTCAAGCAGGACAAATGTTATCATGGAAATCAACCAAACCACCTGAAAGGTAAAACCAGGCAAAATACTAGCGTGGGCCCCCAAAGGCCCTTCTCACCACCATAAGGACAGAGTTGCTTCTCTCTTGAACACAGACTTCATGTTTGGAAATAGGAAGAAGGAAGGAAACAGAGCTGATAGGGATTTAAACATGGATTTAAATGACTATTCACCTGAAATGGGTCTAAAACACTTTTAGCATAATTAGGTATTCTCTTCTCCATCTGTCTACCCACCCTAACTGGAAATGAAGGCCCATGCCCACAAGGAAGTTTATTTCATTAGAAGAAGGAGGGGGAAGACAATGAAATGAAGTTGGTAATCTAAGGGAGGGAGCTTATTACATTTGTATTATATACTATATGGGTTACATTATATGTCCAGAAAGTATCCAGTTATGTAACCATTCTTGTTACAGTAACAATGGCTAGGTTTTTTCCAGACAGCTCTCATATATCATATTTTGCATAATGTGAAGCACTATTGAAAGACAGAAGGCAAGGACTTCTTACCCTAAAGGCAATGTGGTCCAGCAGTTAGTGGCTCAAATCTTCATCTGTTTATGTGCTTGAAACTCAGCACCCTCACTTGTCTTGAGCAAATTAATTAACTTGGCAGAGTATCATATTGCTTATCTATAATTTTTTTTTTAATTACTAATGTCTGCTTCATAGGTTGCTTTGATGTTGAAATCACAGGTGCATAAAATCTTCAGCATAGTGTTTGACCCCAAGTGTTACTAAGCTCTAAACTTCACATTTTGTGTAAGTCATCTAGGCTATTTGACCTTAAGATTTTCATCTGTAATATATGAGGGAATTACTGCCTCTCTCACAATATGGTTATGAGGATTATTAAATAAGGTAACGAAATAATGGGTGAGCATGTAGCTCATGCTCAGAACCTCTTAGTTTCTTTCTCCCTTTCTCTAATAAGACCTAGAATAGCACTATATTTATTACAGGTACTTACAGCTCTTAAAGCTCTGTTAAGAAACTAGTTTGTCTCCATTTTTGAATTCTCTAATCTCTTTAGTGAATTATGTACCTGGGGAGACTCAACTATAGCTTATGGCACTTAGGGAACCAGAATCTGGTTCACTTTATGGAGGAAGTACATTTATATTTCATTTGCCCTTGTTTCTCTCAGCACATTATTTTCCATCTTTCCTCACCCATATCTCCTTTCACTTCCTAGTGTCTTCATTTTGGCTGTATTGAGGACTATTACCCCTACAAATGCTGAGTCAACATAACTCAAATAGAATTAAATATTTTGCTCCGAAGGCCTTTGCTCTGCTGACCAGTGGAGGGTTAGTGGCCTGAAAAATGAATCCCTCTTGGATTCTTAATGATAATAGATTAATTAGTATGTCATTACTTCTTCCAAGTTGATCTGTTTTAGCATAATACTCTAATAGATTTTGTTTTTTAACCCAAAGGAATAATTTCCTCTAGTCCTAACATCACTTTTGAGTGTTAATAATAAAATATTTTGAGGTTAGCTACTCCTTTGGGGGCCCTCATATCATAGTCAGAGCCAACACATAGTAAACTCCCATCAAGACAGTATAAACACTGGTATCCTAGAGACCTGAGAATGTTCATTTATCTCCATCATATAGTGCCAGGGAGTGGCACGGGGCACTGCAAACATAAGCCAAATAAAGGACATTTGTTAAATGGAAATAATTTTACTGACCTAGAGATAAAATCCTGCCCTCAAACCCTTATTAGAGTTATACATTTTGTATTGGAAACCCAAGAACACTATAAAATTTCCTTTTAAAATAGACATTTCACAAAGGGAGTATATATAGCAATGTCCTCTTTGGGAACATACTTAATTTATTATTTTAAGAGTCGGTTTTGCCCAATGGTTGTGTCTAAATTTGAGACATTAAAAAGATCTCAAATCTGTGGTGTTATTACAGTATTCTAATGTTTATTATCTTTGGTCTTTCCATTAAATGTAGGTGCCATTAACATCATCTCTCACCTGTTCTCTATGGAACTACTTTGGCCTCTTACATAGAGAAGAAGAAAATAGCTCTTGCTCCCTTTTGCATCTTATCCAGAAAAGCAAGCTTTCTATAGCACTATCCCTTATCCCAGGCAACAAATGTGAGTCTTGCTATCTCTTTCTGATGAATTACTAACTATACATTCACAGAAAACTAAGAATGTTAGATACTAGAACAGAGTCATGACAACACTACCTTGCTTAAAAATTTAAAACTCTCATCTTAATCCTGAATTCATTTATTTACCAATATTTCTGAGCCCATCTATTCACAATGCACTATGCTAGAAACTGTGGTGGATGCGAAGAATTATTTCTTCTCTGAATGGCTCTTAACAATTCACTGCAAAGGCTAGGTAAACACAACTTGACTGGGACAGTCCTTTAACAGCAGGGGTTGGCAAACTACATTCCTTGGGCAAAATCTGCCCTATTGCTTGCTTTTACATGGCCTGCAAGTGAAGAAAGGTTATTCATATTTTTAAGGAATTGTAAAAAGCAAAACAAAACAAAGACAAGAAGATGTGACAAAGCCTGCATGTGACAGAGTCTGCAAGTGGCCCATGGAGTCAAAGATATCTACCAACTGGCTCTTTACAGAAAAAGGTTGCCCACCACTGCTCTACATAGTATTGGATGTAACTATTAGGACACAGCCTCTCACCAAGGGCAAATATTAGAGCACATTTTCATGCCCCCCCTGTACACATTACCCAACCTCCTATCTGTTGTGTTTCCAAGGGCCACACAGGTTTTAGTCTGTCAGCACTGGTCAGCACTGTCTACCAGTGCTGATTTGTGCAGGAGGGCAATCAGAACAGCAACCCTGACCAGGAATTGTGTCTAAAGCACAGAAGTGGGTGAAATCGTGTTTTTGGAAAAGGCAAATCCCAGCATGACCCTTTGATGCCCTGCTAAGCAGGAGCCCTTGTTTGTGGAGCACTTAGCCATCAACTTTCAGTTGCCATATCAATCATCTTCTAGGCACTGAGTGAGTTTCAGCACCAACTGCATCTTAGACCCAGAATTTCTGCTCTCTTGCCTACCATGGTGATTCTAATCCAAGAAGTGGGAAGGTTCCTATTCACATTTGAGATCTTTTATTGGCATGTTTTTATCCAAACCTAGTCACCTAAAAATAGGCTGACCAAAGTTCCCATTTTAAATGGGACAGAAAAAATGGTACTGTCCCAGCTCGAACAGTACATATGGTCAGCCTACTGACACCTTGAATTTAGCTCAGTGAGACTAAGCTGACCATGCATATCATTTGAAAGGGAATAGTACCTTTTCTTTCCATCCCTTTTAAGAATGGGATGCCTGGTCTAAAGAGTATCAGCTAAATTCAAACCCCTTACTCAATGCCAGAGCCCTAACTCACTGGAACTGTGTAACAATCGTCTCGTTAGTGAGTCCACAGGATCTTCAAATAGCCATTTTATTAGCCACTTTCTGCGTTTGTATATGGGGACCACGAGAATGTGCTCTAATATTTGCCCTAGGAAATGGACTGGGTTCTATTAGTTACAGGGTCCAGTTTTTTGGATCTTGAGGCTCTCTGGTATCACATAGATTAATGGGACCACCTCATCTGTATATAGTTACCTCCTTGGCCCCTGTGGACATATGAGTTGTAAATCCTGTTTTAAGTCCTCAAAAAACAGAAGACCCACTTTATACACATTAGGATGACTATTATTAAAAAACAAAAATAGAAAATAAGTGTTGGTGAGGATGTGGAGAAATTGGAACACTTGTGTACTGCTGGTAAGAATGTACAATTGTGCAGCCACTATAGAAAACATTATGGTGGGTCCTCAAAACACTAGAAATAGAATTACCATATGTATATGCTCTTAGTAACTCCTTCTCTGGTAGACACACAAAATAATTGAGCTAGGGACTCAAGTGAATATTTGTACATTCGTATTTACAAGAGCTACAAAGTGGAAGCACCCCAAGTGTCCAATCACAATGAATGGATAAGAACAACGCAGTCTATACGTATAATGAAATATTATTTAGCCTTATAAAGGAAGGGCATTTTCACACATGCTATGGATGAACTTCAAAGATACTGTGCTAAGTGAAATAGGCCGTTCATAAAAGGATAAATATTGTATGACTCCACGCATATGAGGTACCTAAAGTGGTTAAATTCATAGACATAGAAAGTAGAATGGTGGTTTCTGTGGCTGTGGGAAGGAGAAATGGGTAGTTACTATTTAATGGGTACAAAGTTTTAGTTTTGCAATATTTAAAACATTTTTAAAATGGATGCTGGTGACGGTTACACAAGAATGTGCATGTATGTAATGCCACTGAACTGTATATTTAAAAATGGTTAAGATAGGAGTTCCAGTCAAAATGTCAAGGTTGCTAAGTGCTGTGCTGTCCTTCTCTCATACCCACATCAAAATTCCAACTAAACTATAGAGCAACCATCGTTGAGAATTGCCTGAAGTCTAGCTGAATAGAAGTCCTATAACTAAGGATATACAGAGAAGCCACAATGACACTGACCGGTAGGAGGGGTAGAGACATGGAACTGGCTGGTCCACACTTGCATGTGACCATTAAAAATTGGGAGGGATAGTCTGACTGCAAAAGGCCCCCTGAGGAGCAAGGTTGCAGCCCCACATCAGGCTCCCCAGCCCAGGGCTCCAGTGCCAGGAAGACAGGTCCCCATAACTTCTGGTTATGAAAGTCAGCAGAGATCATGGCTGAGTGAGAAGAAGGTTGGATGGAATCATTCCCCTTAAAGGGCTGTGCATGGAGTAACTCCCTGACAGACTTATTTGCTCTGAGCTCCAGTGCTGAGGCAGCATTTCAAAAAGTACCAGGGGCATTTCAGGAGAAACTGAATTGTCTGGCATCATGGCAAGGGTTATAAGGGCAGCTGTCTTCCAGATAACAATATGGGCAGGTGCCATTATGCATTTGTTGAGCCCTCTACTCCACCCAGCATGTAGGCACAGGCTGCAACCATATCTGATTTGCAGTCAACCTCACTAACACCATTTGCCACACCCTGGTGATTCCCTGAGACCTCACCCTATTCAACTTGCAGGCCCATGGAAGCCACTTCCAATAGCTATTCCATACAAATGGCCTGCCTTAACTTATGCCATGGTCTTTTATAAAAGCTCTCAAAAGTTTGCAAGCCCCAAGCAAGCAGCATCTGGCCTTTGCATGCCTCACACCACTTGGCAAGGAGACCCAAGCCTGGCACTCGCAGTGGCCTGTCTCAGTTCATACCTTTGCCGTTCTCAGGCACTTCAGAGACTAGTACAAGTAGCAACCATCTGCAGATCACTTTGTAGCTTCTACCAAATGGCCACTAGCAGGGCACAGGCAGCCGCTGAACTTGAACTTGCCTCATAGCCCCTCCCAAGAGGCCCCTGAACCAACACACATGGTAGCCAGCTTCAGACCACACCAGAGCACCATACAACCATCTCCACAAAAGACATACCCAAAAGGGAGACTGGGAAGGCACCAGAACCCTGCTAAAGCAAATCCTGCTCCTTAGAGTCAGCCCTTGCACAACAGTTCCTCCACTGTAGTTACAGCCAGTCCTCATAGCCAATCAACATGAGGATTCTTCCCATTGATGTGCAGACAGCAAGTGAGAATTAACTACAACAGGAGGTCACACAACCCACACAAGGGGCACACTTAGAGCACCTAACTCAGGTGACAAGGAGACTGAGCCACTGGACCTCATAGGACACCTACTACATAAGGCCAGTCTACACCCTACTAAGACCATGAAACATAGAAGTTCTACCTAGTACATAGAAACAAACACAGAGAGGCAGCCAAAAGGAAGAAGCAAAGATACATGTCCCAAATGAAAGAACAGTAAAAGAAAGCTCCAGAAAAAGAATGCAACATAATGGAGATAAGCAATCTACCAGGTACAGAGTTCAACATGGTTATAAGGATGCTCAGTGATCTCAGCAAGAATTTAACAGAGGTAGAAAACATAAAAATGGAAAGAAAAAATATTTAAAAGAATCCATGAAAAATGAAGAATACAATAACTGAAATAAAGAATATATTAGATGAAATCAATAGTAGACTAGAAAAAGCAGAAGGATAAGCCAGCAATTTAGAAGATTAGGTAGCAGGGGAAAAAAATTAGAACAGCATAAAACAAACAAACAAACAAATAAACAAACAAAAAACCTGGAAAATGAAGATAGGTTTAAGGGACCTTTTGGATAATATCAAGCATAACTACATTTGCATCATAAGGGTACCAGAGTAGAAGAGGGAGAGCAAGAAATTGAAAACCAATTTGAAGAAATAATAAAGAAAAACTTTCCTAACCTGGGGTAGGAAATAGACAAATAAGCCCAGCAAGTATAAAGAGTCCCAAACAATATGAACTCAAAGAGGCCCACACCAAGGCACATTGTAATTAAAATGTTAGAAGTTAAAGACAAAGAGAGAATCTTAAAAGCAGCAGGAGCAAAGCAGTTAGTTACCTACAAGAGAGCTCCTATAAGACTGTCAGCTGGGGATGCCAGGATAGCCTCACAGGTTGAGTGCTTGCCTTGCAAACTCGAGGTCTAGGGATCAAATCCTGGTCTCAGCCTGTGCAAACCCATATGCTGAATTGCAGTGCATGACTGGCAACCACTGGAATGGTGGCCAAGATTTCCTCTCACCTCCCATACAGGAGGACCCCAGTTTGGTTCCCACCCTGTGAGACCTGACATCCACCTGTGTGGAATGAAACCATGTCACAACTAACGATGTACAACTATGGAGACTGCTCTGGGCCCTCCCCTCTTCTCTCTCTCTCTCTCTCTCTCTCTCTCTCTCTCTCTCTCTGTCTCTCTCTCTCTCTCCTCTCAAACAATTAAAAAAAAATTCAGCTGATTTTTCATCAGAAACTTTACAGACCAGAAGAGGCAGGCATAGAATATTCAGTGATGGAAAGCAAAGATGTACAACCAAGACTATTCTACCCAGCAAGGCTATCTTTCATAAATGAAGGACAGATAAAAAGCTTCCAAGACTAGAAAAAGGTAAAGAAAGGATTTAATCATCACCAAACCAGTATTATAAGAAATGTTGAAGGACGTTGAAGGGACTTCTTTAAGAAAAATAAGTAAAGTAAACTAAAAATATGAATAATAAAATGGCAATAACTACATATATATCAACAATTACTTTTTTTTAAGATTTATTTTATTATTTTTGACAGAGATAGAGACAGAGAGAAGGGTGAGGGCCCAGAGCAGTCTCCATAGTTGTATGTCATCAGTTTTCAATATGGTTTAGTTCCACACAGGTGGGTGGGAGCCATGCAGGGCAGGAACTGGGCAGGGGCCTCCCGCATGAGAGGCATGTCCCCTTGAGCCAGGGGATGAATTAGGGGGCCTCAAACCTGGAAAGTGCACCCCAGTTCAGCATGTGGGTTTGCACGGGCCCGGACCTGGATTCTATTCTCAGTCCCCAGGGCTGAAAAGTGAGTGCTGAACCTGCTGAGCCATACTAGCTTCACTTCAACAATTTCTTTAAATGTAAGTAGATTAAATGCTGTAATCAAAAGAAATAGTGTGGCTGAATGATAAGAAAACAAAGCCCTTACATGTGCATCCTACAAGAGATTCACTTCAGATAAAAAAACACACAGACTAAAAGTAAAGGGATAGAAAAAGTTATTTCATAAAAGTTAATTTAAAAAAACTGAGATAGCACTACTCATACCAGACAAAATAGAGTTTAAAACAAATGTTATATAATGAGAGACAAAGAACCTAGTAATCCCACTTACGGGTGTTTAACTGAAGAAGCCCCAAAAACTACTTCAAAGGAACATATGCATCCACACGTTCATTGCAACATTATTTAAAATAGCCAAGATAAGGAGACAATCTGACTATTCATCAATGGATGAATGGATTAAAGAAGAGGTGGTGCATATATAGAATAAAACATTAACCATAAAAAAGAATGAAATCTTGCCATCTCCCACAACATGAGTGGACATAGAAGGTACTGTGCTGAGTGGAGTAAGCAGAAACAGAGAAAGACAAATGTCATATGATTTCATGTATATGTGGAACCTAGAGAACAGTATAAACAAAACAGAAACAAGCTCATAGATACAGAAAACATTCTGATGGTTGCCTGATTAGGGGTTGGAGATGTAGGATGGGTAAAAGATGAGGGTATTAAGAAGTACAAATTGTAGTTACAAAATAGTCATGGGGATGTATAGCATAGGGAATATAGTCAGTAGTATTGTAATAACTACATATAATGTCAGACGGGTACTAGATTTATCTGGCTAATCACTTTGTAAGTTATGAGTATATAAATGTCTAATCACTGTGTTGTACATGTGAAACTAATATATATTGTATGTCAATTGTAACTGAAAAATAAAAACATTAAAAATAAAAATAAAGGATAAATATTAAATTTAAAATGGTTAAGTTGTTAAGTTTTATATTATGTGTGTTACCCCAACTTTTAAAAGTTCAAACGACCTTCTAAGGAGTCATTTTTCTTTCTTAAAAATAGATTAACATCTAGACTAAGCCACTTACTTATTCTTTGATATGAGGCCACACAATCTGTCAATTAAAAAAATCTAGTATCCACCTATTTATGCATTGTTTGTAAGAATTAAATGAGTTATCTACTCTGAAGTGACTTGTAAACAGTAAATCACATTCCAGGTGTGGGTAAATGTCATGTGAGTGTTGCCCTAGAGTGGGAAATCTGCATGGAGAGTTGTGATCTATCACTTCTAGTGGAAATAATAGAGGAAGTTTTCATGGAGGACCTAGCATTTGAGCTGAGCTTTAAAAAATGGGAAGAATTTGAAAAAACGCAAACATAGGTGGGCATTTGGAAAAGAGGAAGAGAAATAAGAAGAGTGTCTGAAGTGGACAAATAAATGATATATTTGATCAGGTAATCATATATGATGGGATTGGAGGGTGAAAAATAACAATGGGAAGTGGTCATATTATGGAAAGTCCTAGATGTTTGCCTGAGACATTTGATTTTTATTCAGTGGACTATGGGAAGTTATCATGTTTTAAACAAGAGGACTTACTGGATCTTTACAAGTACTAGTGTAGAGGTATACAGAATAGATTAAGATATAGATAGACTGGAATAAAAGAAACAAAAGACTAGAAAGTTTCAAGTCATCACTTATTCAGGACTAAGCTAAGATGGTGGTAGAGGAAATTGGGGGGAAAAGAGATATAAATCCTCATATTGGACTTGTAAAAATTTTTTATAACTACTACCTTACAGTTAATGGAACATTCATGGTTATCTTAGATCTAACAGTTGTTTTCAAAAAGAGTATTAGATATTCAGTCCACATTTCTGTTTCAGACTTTAGAATCAAGCTTCCTTCTGCCATTTGGATATTGTTATCTGAATGTTCTCCAGGCTCCTCAAATTAACAATGTCCATCTGTGAACTTATAAACCTACTTATTCTCCAGTTTTCTGATTCTTAAAGAAATAACATTTGTGCTTTTCTTCTTCTATTTAAAAAGTAATATATATTATTTGTTTAACATTTGGAAAAGTCATCACAGTTCAAAACAAAACAAAACTTATTCTTCATCCTATGCCAAAAAGATGTTTTTACAAATATATCTGATAAACATATTTATAGTCATTTTATACATATGAGTATACATAAGTAAAAAGAAATTAGCATTGAAATATACATACTATTTTGTAACTTAAAAAAATTTTGGTGACATAGTATTATAAAATAATACATCAAGGCCATTTTCTCCATAACCACATTGTTAATCATTAATGATGTGACCCCGAGTAAATCAATCTCCCAATTCTGCTTTCTTGATTTTAAAACGGGTATGTTAATAGAGTTGACCGTTGTACAATATGGGTTTTTTGAACTGTGTGGGTCAACTTATACACGAATTTTTTTCAGTTGACCCAATTTCAACCTGCATTCTTCAAACATCAATTAGTGGTTGGGAATCCACACATGCAGAGGGCTGCCTTAAGTTATACATGAATTTTTTACTATGCTGACAGTAGACACCCCTAACTCCCTCATTATTCAAGTGCCAACTGTACTTAGCTTACTGCATAGTTGTAAGGTAATGGTTCCTAAACTTCACTGCACATTAGATTACCTGGTGGGCTTTTTAATACCCCAAACTACAGGTCAGCCCTCATAATGTCTGGGGTGGGTGCTAGGCATCAATAATTTTTTAACTTTCTCCAGTTGATTCCTTTACAGAAAAGCTGGGAGTCAATTGTGTAACGTTTAAATAAGACAACATCTAAAAAGCACCTGGCTCTCAGCAATCTCTCTCATTTACTGAATGAATACTATGTATCTCACGCTTCACTAGCGTTCTGTATTCATCATCTCTTCTGTTATCATATGGCTATGAACTTCTGTTACCTAATGTTATAAAGTAGGAGACTTAGATTAATTAAGAAATTGCAAAAAAAAGAAAAAGAAAAAGAAAAAAGAAATTGCTCAATGTTACACAGCTCATAATTAAGGAATCAGGATTCAAAATCAGGTCTGCCATACAAAAGTTCATAAATTTCCATCACATTGCATTAAGCTACTGAAATACAATTTTTTCCTTTTTTTATTCTTATCTTCCTCAACTCTTATGTATAACAGTGTATTATAGTACTTTTCAAACTAAATTTTATATAGAGAAAAATTAAATCTGTATTCTGTGGCATTTTTATCAATATCATTTTTAAGATTTATTTTTATTGTTTGACAGAGAGGGAGAGAAGGGGGAGGCCCCAGAGCAGTCTCCACCGTCCTACATCATTAGTTTCAACATAGTTTCATTCTGTAGGTGGATGTGGGGCTGTGCAGGGCAGGAACTGAACCTGGGGACTCCCATATGTAAAGCACATCCTGGGAGGGAACCGAACTGGGGGCTCGCTCCCACATGGGAAGTTTGCCCCAGTTCAGCATACAGGTCTGCACAGGCTGGGGCTGGGACTTAATCCTCAGATCTCACAACTGCTAGACAAGTGGTCAACCTGCTGAGCCATCCCAGTATCTCCTCAATATCTTCTATAATTTTACTAATTATTATTTTTAGCCAAAAAAAGATTAATTTGTGTGGCAGAGCAAAATTGTGAATGGCTATTTAATATATAATGTTAATTGAGTTTAAAGTGGTTTTATCCCTTTACCTATAGGCCAGTTAACTGGAAACAGATTTGAAATGGTTGTATTCATGGATTCCACTTGAGGTCCTATTCAGCCACTTTTTAAATATGCATAATTTTCTGTAAGAGAGTTCGTATTGGCTTAAAGAAAACTAATCACTACCACAAAAAAATTAATTACACATGTATACACATTTAATATACATACATAATTGTTTTGAAACAGAAAAAATTTCTGGCTACACAATGATTATAAGGCCTGTAATCATGACTTTGCTCTACCACGTTGTTAGAGTAGTACTTCCAACTGTGGGTACTTAGGAATTGTGTCAATTTTTATCATGTAGTAAGACACAGTTAAATTATTTCCATAATTTTAGAAGTTACTCATTTCACATTTTCTTTATTATTTTTCTTTGCATTTGAGGCTATTGTATTGCTCTGAACAAATGTCTATGTCTTGATAGCAAAAACACTTGCTTTCTTCTCATCCTGATATTTTTGGAAGAACAAATTGACAACCTCTGTGAAGGATTCTAAGTTAGCAGGAGAGCATCTGCTGCAGGATGGCTTTTCCCCTTTTGAAGTTTACTGAGAAGCTAATTTCATCACTTTGAAAGCAAAAACATTGCCTGATCTGAGGTGACAATACTGTGAATGTGGATTCAAAGCAACCACTCACACCCAGAAAACCTTAAAATATTAATATTTAATTGGTAGATGATAATAAATACATTCACACTAATAACACATGTCCATAAATATGACTTCTGAACTGGCCTATCATGTATTCACTTATTTGTGTCTGGACATTTATCTGATATTATAGGTAGGCTCTATTTTCAAAATTTAAATGGTGACAAAAGAGGCATTTACTGCATGATAATACTTTAATGTTAAAATTGGTAAATGAAATATTTTTTTTAAGATTTATTTTTATTGTTTTTGACAGAGAGAGAGATACAGAGACAGAGATAGAGAGAAGGGGTAGGGCCCAGAACAGTCTCCATTGTTGCACATCATTGGTTTTTCCACATAGTTTCATTCCACAGGTGGGAGCAAGGCTGCACAGGGCAGGAAGTGGGCTGGGGCCTCACCCCAGTGAGAACCAAACTGGGGGCACTCCCCAGTTCAGCATATGGGTATGCACAGGCTGGGGTCGGGATTCAGTCCTCGGTCCCCAGGGCTACAAAGTGAATGCTTAACCCACTGAGTCATCCCGGCTTCCCCTGAAATATATATTTTTAAAGATCTATTTTATTGTTTTTTATAGAAACAGACAGAGAGAGAGAGAAAGAGAGAGAAAGAGAGGAGAGAGAGAGAGAGAGAGAGAGAGAGAGAGAGAGAGAGAGAAAGAGAAGGAAGAGGGCCCAGAGCAGTCTCCATAGTTGTATATCATCAGTTTTTGACATGGTTTTGTTCCACACAGGTGGTCAGGGGCCACGCAGGGCAGGAACTAGGCTGGGGGACTCCCACATGGGAGGTATGCCCCTATTAGTCGGGGGCTGAACCAGAAGCTTTCCACATGGGAAGCTCACTCCAGTGAGAATCAAACTGGGGACTCCCACTTGGGAAGCACACCCCAGTTCAGCATATGGATCTGTACAGGTTGGGGCCAGGACTTGACCCTTGGACTCCCAGAAGCAACGAGATCACTTAACCTGCTGAACCATGCCATCTTCCCTGTTGAATGAAATCTTTTTGAAAGGAATTGTCACACTTATTAACAAATGGCACATGAGTTTATTTCTTCATTTTTTATACTGTGAAGTTCCTATATTCAATTTGTACCATTCCTTTAGTGGCCCAATTTTGCTACATGTTTACTTTATTGACTGATTTTTTTTTAAGCTATAGCTATCATTAGAAATCTTTGAGAATATGTTAAAAAATGTTAAAATACTGGGCTTAGTAAAATTACAACAGGCAACATAAGACAGATTGAGAAATATCTTGCCAAATAGTATTTCTCAGCAAGCCAACTTTTTAAAAAACATAGTTGATACCTTGATCAAAAATATAGTTTCTCCTTCTCTTCTTTTCTTAACATTGCATTTGTATATACATATTAATTCCTATATGAGTATAATTCTAAAATATTCTTGACATTTACATGTGATCACATGTAAATGTTTGTCTTTAAAGAATCAAAAAGAATTGAGAAGTTCCAAGTGGCAAAAATTATCTTTAGAAAATTAATTTGGAATTCTGTTATAGTTTTTAAATTCTGAAGCCATAAACTTTTTCCAAAGTAAGAGGGGAAAAGTAAGAAATAATTCTCTTAGTGACCAACCCAATATTTTCCTGTTTTCCCTTGAGGGGAAAATAACAGGATGCCAACAACAACAACAAAAAAATGAGTTAACATCTCATTATAAGATTTTGTCTATGTATTTCTTTCCAAGTTGAATTGAATTACTTATGGTAGTAATATGTAGCATTAATCAAATGCATGCTAGCATCAAAAGATGGCATTAATTAAATGAATGCTAGTGTCTCCATGTGACAGGCAAGACAGTCAAAGAAAATGGCAGAAGCACGGTTGTTGTTGGAGGATCACAAGATCATTTTGAGGTAGTATTAGAAATTTGAGGACAATATGGAAGTACAACAATGGAGACCTAACTATGCAGCAGAACCTCCAACACACCTAACAATTGCATGCATTCATGATGTTTGAGACACTTGGTAAATTGAAACATCATATGCAATGATAGAAGTGGACACTTTAGTCAATGTTGTTCAAACTGTAGTTCTCTATAGTCAGAAGTATCTGGATGCTGATGGTAACTACTTTGAGTACCTCTTGTAATTGCAGAAGTCAAATGTGACTTATGTTATTTTCTTGTTATTGGTATATATTGTGTATTGCAATTTTAAAGATTTATTTTTATTGTTTTTTTAAAGAGAGAAAAAGAGAGACAGACAGAGACAGAGAGGAGGGGGAGGGTCCAGAGCAGTCTCCATAGTTTACAGCATTAGTTTTCCATATAGTTTCACTCCACAGGTAGGCACAGGGCTGCACAGGGCAGGAACTGGGCCAGGAGCCTCCCACATAGGCCCCGGCAAGAACTGAACTGGGGCACACCCCAGTTCAGCGTATGGGTTTGCCTGGGTGAGGGCCAAGATTTGATCCTTGGGATCTGGGCTGCAAAGCGAGCACTTAACCTGCTGAGCCATCCCAACTTCCCACACATTGCAATTTTAATAAAGTTTTTTCCTGTCTTAACATATGTATATATTATTTGCCTCCTTATGTATTTCAGTGACTGCTGCTGATTATACTCATGCTTTGTGACTACCTCAAAAGAGAAAATCTCTGATTACTTTAGGTAACAGGTTGAGGGTTGGGGTGAGAGGAGGTCTATTTGAATAGGATACTCAGGGATTACCTCTGAGGTGTCAAATTTAAAAACTAAATTCTGAAGCAAGAAAAGGAGCAACTGATATGAAATGTGGTGGAAATAGGGAACTTTTTAGACAAAGGGGGAAGCCCGGTGAAGGACCATGAGGAAAGAGATTCAAATACTTAAGGAATGGGCAGTTCATCAGTGTGTTTGAATGAAATAGTAAAGGAAGGCATGCCACAAGAAAGGGTTGTAACGACTAAAACAGGTCATGAGGGGCCTTGTAAGCATGGGGAAAAGTTTAAATTTTATTTTGTTTTCATTATGGAGTAATTTTAAGCAGATTGGTGACATGATTTAACTTCAGGTTTGAAAAGATTACCCTGACCAGTAGAATATAAACCAGAACAGTCAGGACCAATCAAGACATCATTAAAAAACAGAAATATATGTTTGATTCTTAATAAACTAAAAAAACAAAAAAACCCAGAAACAACCAAAACTGGCTCAAGAAGATAACTATAGAACAAATCACAAAGGTTAAATATTAATCAATATCTTAAAAGATGCACCAGACACAGATGGTTTTAGAGATAAATTTCTTCTATTGATGAATATAAAATTATTTTAATCTAATAATCCTAGAATGTAGAAAAACATGAAAACATTCTGAATAAAGTGTGACTAGTCTTCATAAAATATCTGATTAAAGTAACAAAAAAGCTTGTACTTTTTACCTTTTGAAATGAATGCATCCATTAAAATAAGCCAACATACCAAATATTGCAGGAAAAAAACCATATGATTCTGTTCATGACTGCCATAAAGATATTTGATAAAATTAATGAGATATTCCTAAGAAAAACTATAATTAATAGAGAAATAAAAGAAAGCTCCAGGAGGGAAGCTGGGATGGCTCAGTGGGTTAAGCACTTGTTTTGCAGCCCCGGGGACTGAAGATCAAGCCCTGGCCCTGACCTGTGTGGACCCATATGTTGAACTGAGGTGTGCTTCCCATGTAGGAGATCCCCAGTTCAGTTCTCAGCCCCCGATTCAGCCCCTGGTTTGAGGGGCCATGCCTCCCATGTAGGAGGCCCCCAGCCTAGTTTCTGCCCTATGTGCCCCCTGCCCACCTGTGTAGAACAAAACCATGTTGAAAACTGATGAAATTCAACTATGGAGACTGCTCTCTGTCTCTCTCTCCCTGACTCTGTCAGAAAATAAAATAAATCTTAAAAATAAAAAAGAAAGAAAGAAAGCTCCAGGAATGCCAGGATAGCTCAACAGGATGAGCACTTGCCTTGCAAGCATGAGGTCCAGTGATCAAATCCTGACCCCAGCCTGTGCAAACCCATGTGCTGAACTGGGATGCACCTCCCATATGGAAGGACCCTGGTTTAGTTCCCATCCTGCGTGGCCCCACATCCACCTGTGTGGAATGAAACCATGTCACAACTAATGATGTAAACTGTGGAGACTGCTCTGGGCCCTTCCCCCTTCTCTCTCTCTCTCTCTCTCTCTCTTTCACCTTTTCTCAAAGACAATAAAAAGAAAAGAAATCTTCGTGGCCGATTCTGCCAGCCAGAAGAGGAGTTGGTATAGGCAAGGTCATTCACTGCTACAAAAGAGCCAGTTTTTCTACCTGCCCAGCCCATTTTCTACCTGAGGGACACCTATAAATGACAACAGGTGGGGAGACCTTTAGCCCCATTGTCATGTGACCCAATACCAAGAGCTACTACTAATAACCTTTACTTCAAGGGACAGTAGAGCAAGCAGTTTGGGTCCATCAACTACCAATGTTTTAGGGCCAGCCCTTTATTTCTTTCAGCCTGGCCCATGCACACCACTTTTGGCTGAGGGGATGGGGCACTTACAGTAGTTTGGGACATCTTCTTTTCTTCCTTTAGGGGGCAAGGATTTTCAGGGGCTTGGCTAGGTAGAATTTCTCAATCTTGGCTCTTTTGACATTTAGATCAGCTAAGTCTTTGTTGTGGGGAGCTGTCGATCCATTGTAGGATATCTGTCAGCATCCCTGGTCTGTATCCACATGGTTCCAGTAGCATGCAATTATTTCCCCTAGTTGTGACAACAAAAAAACATCTCTAGGAACTTCTAAATGTTCCCCATGGGACAAAATCACAACAGTTGAGAACTGCTGGGCCAGAGGACAATGTGACATTGTTTATTATAATTTATGGCTTTATATGGTTGCATTTATTCCAATAAATTCTCAGTTGGAAGGGGAAAAGAGAAACTATATTAATCAATTTGGGCTGACAAAACAAAACACTGTAGACTGAGTGACTTAAACAACAAAAATTTATTTTCTCAAAGTTTAAGAGGATGGAAGTTCAAGATCAGGGTATCAGATCTTGATAGTTGGGTTCTGCTAAAATCTCTATTCCTAGATTGCAGGTCGCTAACTTCTCACTGTGTCTTCACATGGCAGAGAGACAATGAACTTTGGTGTCTCTTCCTTTTCTTAGGAGGAAAGATCTTACAAACTCTCATAAGGAAACCAGTTCTGTTAGAAAGGGCTCCACCCTTCTGACCTCATTTAACTTTACCTCCATGAGGGCCCTCTCTGCAATATAGTCACATAGGTGATTACAGTTCTAACACATAGTTTTATAGTGACATAATTCTGTCCATAGCGATACCTAAACAAGATTTTTAAAAAGAAGAAGGAGAAAAGAAAGAAAGGAGGAGGGGAAGGAAGGAAAGAAGGAAGGAAGAAAGGAAGGGAGGAAGGAAGAAAGGAAGAAAAAGAAAAAAGAGAAAATGAAAAGATAAAACATGTGAATAATAAAATGGCAATAACTACCTTTCTATCAATAATTACTTTCAATACAAATGGATTAAATGTTCCAATCAAGATATAGGGTGGCTGAGTTGATAAGAAAACAAGACCCATACATACACTGCATACAAGAAACCCACTTCAGATTGAAGGACTTATACAAACTGTAAGTAAAATGATGGAAAAAGATATTTGATGCAAAAGAAAATGAAAATAAAGCTGAAGTAGCAATATGTATATATATATATATATATATACACACACACATATGTATATACATATACATATGTATATGTATGTATGTGTGTATATATATACATACATACATACATACATACAATAAAATGTTACTTGAGCATAGAGAAGAATAAAATCTTATCATTTGCAACAACATGGATGTACCTAGAGGGTATTATGCTAAATGAAACAAGCCAGACAGATACTATATGATTTCACTATATGTGAAATCTAAAAAACAAAATAAATGAACACTCAAAATAGAAACACACTCACAGATGTGGATAAGAAATTAATAGTTGCCAGATGAGAAGGGAGTTGGGAAACTAGGTAAAAATGGTGAAAGTATTAAGATGTACAAATTGGCTGTTATAAAAACAAGCATGGGATATAAAGTACAGATTAAGGAATTTAGTCAATAATATATTGTAATAGCTATGTCTGATTCCAGATTGATACTAGACTTATTGAGGGTATCACTTTGTAAGTTATATAAATGTCTAACTACTATGCTATACACTTGAAACTAATACAATTTTGAATTGTCAACTATATTGAAAAATTAAAAACTCTAAAATGAATATAATAAATGATAAAGTTGACATTTTGATTTACCAGAAAAAAATTGTGTTCTCTCTTACATGATATTAGCACTCCTGGGTAATTATCTTAAGGAACATTAAAGTGTCGTAAAATAGCTAAAGATATAAGTGTAAAAAATCAGAAGACAAAAATATCATAAAAAAAAATTGAGAGAAATTTTTAAAACCTTGTGATAAAGAAAGACTATAGTTTTAAAGACACACAGGAAAAAAAATTTGATTACACTTAATTAAACTGTTTTTACCCAAGAAAGAGAAGTCATTGTCCAAATGAGAGGTAAGAGTAGTTATAACAGTGGTGGTAGTGGAGATGGAGTGAGTAGACAGATTCAATATATAAGGGGGGACTCCCCCTAAAAGAATTTTCTTTCTTTGATGTGAGAGGTATTGTACACTCAGAATTTGTTCCTCTGGGTCAAACAGTCAACCAAAGTTTTTTGTGAATGATTTGCAGAAGAAACATCCTGAGTTGTGACAAACAGATGACTGGTTCTTCCACCATGACAATGCACCTACCCACGTTGCACTGACTGTTCAGCAATTTTTGACCAAAAATGGCATGACCACCGTGTCTCACCCTCCCTACTCACCTGATCTCACCCTGAGCAACATTTTGTTGTTTCCCCAGATGAAATAAGTCCTCAAAGGGAAACTGATGTGGAAGAGGTGAAACAAAACAACAGTAGAATCACTAAAAGGCATCAAAATCAACAATTTCAAAAACTGATTTGAGCAGTAAAAAAGTGTCTCAATAGGTGTGTTGCATCAAATTCAGAGTACTTTGAAGGTGAATGAAGTTTAAACATGTAAGAATAGATACACAATTTTTAATAAATAAATTCTAGTTTTGGCGGCATTCCCCTTGGTATATCCTAAGGTAGTAATGAAAAGATTTCCAGATAGATTACTGATGTGGCTTTGAAAGTGGAAAGAAAGTAGCATTAGATCCTGGTTTTGTGAGATAATTTTAAAGAAAAGTAATAAAAAATTGCTCAGACCAAATTAGGTACAAAAGTGTGTATGAGCTATGTCTTTAGCATGAGAAAAGAAGCCACAAAAAATTACGAATTTTAAAAAGCTGCCAAATACTTTAAACTTTACCAAATTTGGAAAAAAATGAAATATTATTTTTAATGAATAAGTTGCTTGAAATTTTTTTGCAGAATACACTTTAATTGCCTTTATATACTAATGATTTTAAAAAAATCATTTGGTGAATTAAAAAGTAAGATAATTTAGTCTTTTTTCTAATATGGCTGATCAACTTTTGTTTTTGTACTATTTATAATGAGGATATATAAAACACATGAAGTCACACATAGATATACTTAGTATTTGTAGTACAATTTCAATCTTGTAGTCTACATAAAATATTCTGAGAGATGTCATCAAGATAGTGGTGTGAGAGAAAGCTCTTGCGATCTCTCCTGGAAAGAAAGACAAATTGAGCAACTAAAATTCAACTAGGGAATTTCTAAGAAACACATAGCCTCAGATGACAGATCCACTTATTGCAAGAAAATACTTAAAGGCCAGAGAAAGGGAGGTGAGTGAAAGATAAGGGAAGGGAGCAGTGTGGAGACATACCATGGGGTGTAGCCTGGAGACATACTCGATGACTAACCCAGAGACCGGTGGAGGAGAGACAGAGGTGAGAGTGTGGGAGCACAGGTCTAAGTGCAGAATAACTCTGGGCAGGGTGGAGTTTGAGAACTGACAAAAGTAGAGGCATGGACAGCCAGAGACAGGGTAGATGGCAGACATGGGGCACAGATAGCTATAGTGTGATGTCAGTGGCAGGAGCATGGGGAGAGTGGCCATAACATGGTGTGGGTAGTGATAATGCAGCGGGGAGGCAGGAGCAAGACACTGGAAATGACTGGAGAGCAGCACGGGCAGCCAGAGTGTGGGGCCAGGTGCCAGAGCATGAGGTGGGCAGCTAGAGTATGGGTCTAACTGCCAGAGTTTGAGGTGGGTAGCTGGAGTGTGGGACTGGTGGCCTAAGTAAGAAGTGGGCACCTGGAATGCATTCCAGTGACCAGAGTGCCTGCAGCTAAAGCACAGTGTGGCCCTGAATGAGTTAAGGCCCCAGCCAGAGCATTGCATGGCTTTGGACACAGAACTTGGCTGCTTCCCCTTGCTCTCTCCCAAAGCTCACACCTGCCGTCAACTCCACCCAGTGCCTACATTCAGTCATCTGCGACCAGGAAGCTGTCATTACCCCTTGACACAAAGAGACCTGCACTTTTTCCAACAAACCCTGCGCCTACCCTTTCTGCTGAAGCCAGCAGAGAGATCCATGAGAACTGTGAAGCACAGGTGTGTCAGCTTCTGACTGAAGTAGGATCTCAGAGGCATAAAATACCATCACCCACCTATCCTCTCAAAGAGGAGGTGCACAGAGACCAAGTTGACTGAGTCAAAGAAGCCCACCTTCTAGAAAACCTCTCACTGTGAGAAAACCAAATAACCAAGAGAAAATACTGTAAGACGTTATGTGGCACCAACTGGAAAGTGAAAGAAAGATCTCTTCATATCTACCAGAAGTAAAGTCCTTATGTCCAGGAAGAGAGATACCCCAACAGCAATGAGTACCCTAGGGAACAAAAGCTACTCAGAAAGAAAATGAAACATCTCCAGGAAAGGAACTTAAAACTATAAAAATATATGAGCTAAATGACACAAAATTAAAAATTGCTTTACTTAAAACACTCAAACAGATCAATGAAAGACAGGTAAATAGAGAAAAGCAGCTAGATGGTCTCAGGAAGGAAATCTGTGAACAAAAGACATACTTTAACAAAGAAATTGAAACTATAAAAAAGAACCAAATAGAAATTATGGAGGTAAACAACACAATACAAGAAATGAAAAAATGAAATAGCTAGCATAGGAAGCAGAGCTAACCAGATGCAGGAAATAATTAGTAAAACTGAAGACAGAAATTCAGAAATGTCACAGAAGGAAGATGAGAGAGACCTGAGAATTAGAAGAAATTAAAGATCTCTACAAGAACTATCTGATTCCATTAGAAAGAGCAACATAATAATAATAGTTATTCTGGACAGACAAGAGGATGGGATGGGCACAGAATTTGCTAAAAAAAATAGTAGATGGGAACTTCCCAAATTAATGTGAAAAACTGGAACCTCGAATGCAAGAAAGAAACAGGACCCCTTGCTACCTGAATTTTAGCAGACCTTCTCCAAGACACATTATACTAAAGATGTCAAAGGTCAAAGACAAAGAAAGAATCCTCAAGGATTTCAAGTAACAGAACACATAAGCTATAAAGGAAAGCCCATTAGACTGTCAACAGACTTTTCAACAGAAACTCTAAAAGCCAGGAGAAAGTGGAATCAAGTATTCAAATGATTGAAAAGAGAAATTACCAGCCCAAAGTAATCTATCCATTAAAGTTATCCTTAAGATATGAAGAAGGAGTAGACATTTTGCCATACAGGAGCTGAGGGATTTCTGCAGCAAAAGGCCATCATTTAAAGAGATACTGAAGGAGTTTATCTGGTCCAAAACAAAAAGTAAAAGTAAATAGGGATAAACCAAGACAACAAAAACATAATAGGGGGGAAGCCGGGATGGCTCAGTGGGTTGGGCGCTCACTTTGTAGCGCCGGGGACCAAGGATCGAATCCCGGCCCCGGCCCGTGCGGAACCATATGCTGAACTGGGAGCTCCCCCAGTTCAGTTCTCTCTCTGTCTCTGTATCTCTCTGTATCTCTCTCTCTCTGTCATAAATAAATAAATAAAAATATATTAAAAAAATAATAAAAAAAAATGACCTATTCCTAATGGAAGACTACTACTTTAAAAAACAAACAAACAAAAAACAACAAACATAATAGGGGTGAAAGTAAAGGTTTAAACTTCCAAAGAGAATGGAGATAAAAACATCTTTAAGAAAATAGATCACTGCATATATAAAACTTTCTTTTATATAAACATGGTAATCACTCAAAAAGAATTAGAAATTAGAAAGATTAAAGAAAAAGTGGAAACAGAGGAAAAAATTATAAACATCATTAAATTAAAATAACTGACAGAAAGAAAAAAGCAAAGAAGCAAGCAGAAAAAAGAGCTACCAGAAAACAAAAGATATAATGGCTATAGGAAGTCCTCATTATATCAATCATCACCCTAAATGTAATGGACTGAACTCATGAATAAAAACACACAGAGTAGCAGACTGCATTAAAAAAATAAAACCCAAGGTGATGCCTCAATTGCTCAACAGGTTGAGTGCTTGCCTTGTACCTACATGGTCGGAGTTTTGAGAATTGAACCTGGCAAACACAGACCCATATGCTCAACTGTGGCACAACTTGTAACCACCAGGATGTCAGCAAACATTCTTGCCTCCCAGGCAGGAGGCCCTTGGATTGGTTTAGCCCAACGTGGTGCCACATCCGCCTGTGTAAAATGAAACCACGTCAAGACAAATGATGTACAACCATTGGACTGCTCTGGGACCTTCCTCCTTCTCTCTGTCTCTCTATCTCTCTGTCTGTCTGTCTGTCTGTCTCATCTTCTCTCAAACAAAAAAATAAACAAAAAACAAAAACAAAACAAAACCTATTGCTGCCTCCAAGAGACAGATCTCAGACATAAGGACAAATACAAACTCAAAGTGAAAAGGTGGGAAATAATACTCCAAGCAAATGGCATCTAGAGAAAAGCAGATGTGGCCATACTGATATCTGATGAAACAGACTTTAGGATCAAAAAAATAAGAGACAAAGATGAACATTTCATAATGATAAAGGGCACAATACAACAAGAAGACATGACACTTATTAATACATATGCCCTTAATCAGGAAGCACCAAGCAACTACAAACACACAACTATAGTAGGGGACCTAAACAACATCTTGACAACCACAAACAAACCATCCAAACAGAAAATAAATAAGAAAATACCAGCTTTAAATGATACATTACAGCAATTGGATGTACTTGACATTTACAGGACATTTCATTCTATAACACAAGACAATAGATTCTTTTCTAGTGCACATGGAACATTCACAAGGATAGACCATATGCTGGAACACAGGGCTAGTCTCAGCAAATTCAAGAAGATTGAAATCATGCCAAGTGTATTCTCTGATCACAATGCTTTGAAATTGGAGATCAACTGCAAAAGAAAGCAGGAAACACCATAGATACATGGAGATTAAACGACATGTTACTAAAAGAATGACTGGATCAAAGAAGAAATGACATTTAAAAAATACATAGAAACAAATGATGATGAAAACACAACATAACAAAATTACTGGGATGCAGCAAAAGCAGTAATAGGGAAATTTATATCACTATAGGCCTATATCAAGAAATAAGAAAAATCACAAGTAAAAAAACCTAACACCACGTCTTAAAGAACTAAAAAAAAAAAAAGAACAAACAAACAAAAAAAGCTCAAAGTCAGCAGAATCAAGAAAATAATAGGGTAAGCTGGGATGGCTCAGCGGGTTAAGCGCTTGCTTTGCAGCCCCGGAGACCAGGGATCGAATCCCGGCTCCGACCCATGCAGACTCATATGCTGAACTGGGGTGTGTCCCCAATTCAGTTCTTGCCAGGGCTTATGCAGGAGGCTCCCGACCCAGTTTCTGCCTTGTGCAGCCCCATGCCCACCTGTGGAGTGAAACTATATGGAAAACTAATGCTGTCAACTGTGGAGACTGCTCTGGGCCCTCCCCCTTCTCTCTGTCTCTCTCTGTCTGTCTCTCTGTCTGTCAAAAATCAATAAAAAGAAAATAATAAAAATGAAGGCAGAACGAAATGAAATAGAGAACAGAAAAACAATAGAAAAAAATAATGCAATAAAGAGCTTGTTCTTTGAAAAAAATTAATAAAATTGACAAACTCCTGGCTAAGCTCACCCAGGGAAAAAAAGACACAAGTAACCAAAATCATAAATGAAAGAGGGAAAGTTACAACTGATAACAGAAACACAAAGGCTCATATGAAGATACTATGAAAGGCTATATGCCACCAAATGTAGCAGCCTAGAAGAAATAGACAAGTTTCTAGAAACAGATCATTTAGACTGAATAAAAAAGAACTAGATAATCTAAACAGACCAATCAACAGTAAGGAAATTGAAACAATCATCCAAACCTTCCCAAAAGCAATGAGTCCAAAACCAGATGGTCTCTCTAATGAGGTTTGTCAGGATTTTAAAGAGGAAATAACACCTATCCTCTTCAAATACTTCCAAAATATTGAAGAAGAGACAATACTTCCCCACTTATTCTATGAGGCCAACTCTATCCTAACACCAAAGTCTGATAAGGACAACACAAAAAAATAAAACTATAGACCAATATTTCACATGAACACAGATGCAAGAATCCTATACAAAATACTACCAAATAAAATACAACAATGCATTAAAATAATTATAGATCATGATCAAATGGGATTCATCCCAGGGGCACAAGGATGATTCAACATATGCAAATTAATCAATGTGAAACATCACATAAACAAAATAAAAGACAGAAACCATATGATCATATCAATTGATGCAGAAAAAGCATTTAACATGATACAACATCCATTTATGATCAAGACACTTAATAAAATGAGCACAGAAGGAAAGTACCTGAATATAATAAAGGACATAATGACAAACCCTCAGCAAATATCATACCAAATGGGGAAAAACTGAAACATTTTCTTCTGAAGTCAGGAACAAGACAGGTATGTCCCCTGCCACCACTTCTATTCAACACAGTACTGGCGGGTTCTAGCCAGAGCAATCAAGAAGGAGAAAGCAATAAAAAGCATCCAAATTGAGAGTGAAGAAGTTAAACTGTCACTTTTTGTGGATGATGAGATCCTTTACATAGAAAACCCTAAGGACTCCACCAGAGAACTGTCAGAAATAATAACTGAATAAAGTAAAGTTGTAAGATACAAAATCAATGTACAGAAATTATTTGCATTTATATAAGAGAAACAAAACTTCAGAAAACACAATAAGAAAAACAATACCTTTTGGGATCACAACAAAATGAATAAAATACCTAGGAATAAACTTAACAAAGAATGTAAAGTATTTATACATGGAACACAATAAGACACTATTAAAAGAAATTGAAGAAGACACAAGGAAACAGAAAAGATATTTCGTATTCACGGATTGGAAGAATCAACATAGGGGAAATGGCCATATTACCAAAAGCAATATACAGATTTAATGTAATTCCTACCAAAACCCCACAGACATTCTTTGGAGAAATAGATTTTTAAAAATTAGATTTGTATGAAACCACAAAAGACCCTGAATCACCAAAGCAATTCTATGAAAAAAGAATATGGCTGGAGGCATGACACTCCCAACTTCAGTTTATACTACAAAGCGTAAATAATCAAAACAGTTTGGTACGGGCAAAACACACACACACACACACACACACACACACACACACACACAGACCAATGGAACAGATTAAAAAAAAACCCAGAAATAATCCCACAAATATACAGACAGATAATTTTTGACAAGAAAACGAAAAATATACAATGGAGAAAAGTTAGCTGCTTCAATAAATGGTGCTGGAAATATTGGAAAACCACATGCAAAAGAATGAATCTGAACTGTGATCTGTCAACATATACCAAAATTAACTCAAAATGGATCAAAGGATCTCCATGTAAGACCCAAAACAATAAACTGCATAGAAGCAAACGTTGGTACTAAACTTATAGACCTTGGGTTCAAAGAGGACTTTATAAACCTGACTTCAAAGGCAAGGAAAGTAAAAGCCAAAATAAATGGATGGGACTATATTAAACTAAACAAACTTCCACGCAGCAAAAGAAAGCAAAGAGGCACCAACCAAATGGGAGAAAATATTTGCAAACAATGCCTCTGATAAAGGGTTAATATCTAAAATATATAAAGAACTACAACTCAACAACAAAAATTAAGGAAGTCTAATTGAATAATGGACAGAAGACCTGAACAGATACTTTTCTTATGAAGACATAAAAATGGCCAATAGACATGAAAAAATGCTCACTTTACTAGCTAGTAAGGAAATGCAAATTAAAACTACAACGAGGT
The DNA here is from genome assembly GCA_004027555.1 of Craseonycteris thonglongyai. NCBI lineage: Eukaryota > Metazoa > Chordata > Mammalia > Chiroptera > Craseonycteridae > Craseonycteris > Craseonycteris thonglongyai. The sequence continues at coordinate 8,968 of PVKE010013569.1, read as the reverse complement.
ACCACCTCACACCTGTTAGAATGGCTATAATCAATAAGAGAAGTCATAACAAGTATTGGAGAGGCTGTAGAGAAAAGGAACCCTCACACACTGCTGGTGGGAATGTAAATTGGTACAACCACTGTGGAAGGCAGCATGAACAATCCTCAAAAAATTAAGTATAGAATTACCATATGACCCAGCAGTCCCTCTGGGTATTTACTCAAAAAACTGAAAACATTAGTCTGCAAAGATATATGTACCCCAGTGTTCATTATAGCGCCCTTCACGGTGATCAAATCATGGAAACAACCAAAGTGTCCTTTGATAGATGACTGGATAAAGAAGTTGTGGTACATTTACACAATGGAATACTACTCAGAAATGAGAAAAGATGCAATACAGGCATTTGTGACAACATGGATAGACCTTGAGATCATCATATTAAGAGAGATAAGTCAGGATGAAAAAAACATTAAGAACCATATGACCTCACTTATAGGCGGACTATTACATTGAAAGTGACAAAGGAACAGAAACTAACAGACATAGTCAATAGTTTAGTGGTTACCTGCAGGTAAGTGGTAAGTGGGTGGGTGAAAATGGAGAAAGTATCAAATATATGGTGATGGAAAGAGAACTGACATGTAGGTTGTGAGCATCCAATGCAATACATAGACAAGTTAATGTAGAATTGTACACCTGGAATCTATATAATTTTTACCAACCAATATCACCCCCAATAAATTTAACAATTAATAAAAAAAAATCTGGGGAAGCCGATGGCTCAGTGGAATAAGCGCTCGCTTTGCAGCCCCAGGGACTGAGGATCGAATCTTGGCCCTGCCCTGTGCGGACACATATGCTGAACTGGGGTGTGTTTCCCGTGCAGGAGGCCCCCAGTCCAGTTCCCTCCCTGCATGGCCCCCACCTATTTGTGTGGAATGAAGCCATGTTAAAAACCGATGAGGTACAACTATGGAGACAGCTCTAGGCCTTTCCTTGTCTCTCTGTCAAAAGCAATAAAATAAATCTTTAAAATAAAATAACTGATAATTCTATTTCATGCAATTTTCATCATGGGAAAATATGGATTATTTATGATTGTGTATTGCATTATTGAGTATTTTTGTCGAGAGACTAGGTGCTATTAGGTCTCACATGTTCTTATATTTAGCTAAATTAATGCCCTAATATTTAGCTACATAAATGCTAAGTATTTATGTGTGATTATTGAAAGTATTTTCCACAGACTAAGTTCTGGTTCCCCAAATTTCTAATATTATTTTTCCTCTCTAAACAATACTTCTGACTTTAATAGGTCTTGTTCATATAGCAAGACAACCATAGGTCTTGAACTTTGTATCACAAAGTTGAGTGGGACAGCATAGTGAGTGGTTAGGAACTTTCCTAACGCCATCCCATGTGAGAATAACTAGGAATTACATAACTATATATAGGAGTGTCTGTGGACAACTTAAGTTTATTCTACTAAATTTGAACTAAATGTATCCATACCACAACTTCCTTACAACCAGATCTCAGAAAACTTACTTAAAATTCAACAACATAGGCTGAAGTAAAATGATTGAATATTCATTTTTAAAAATTAGGAATGATTACATTAGTATTAGATAAAGTAGACTCCAGAGCAAGGAACATTACAAAAGGTAAAGATGCACATAATAGCAAGAGGATCAATCCACCAGGAAGACATAATGATCCTAATGTGTATGCACCAAACAGAAGAACCTCAAAAATACATGAAGCAGAAATCAATATAGAAGAAAAGATAAACCTCTACACAATAATTATTTGGTCTTTAATACACTCTCTTAGTAAACATTAGGACTAATAGAAAATCAGCAAGAACATAGAAGATCTGAACAACACAATCACCAACAGAAAGTGATATATATAGGACACACCACCTAATCAGAGAAGAATAGACACTTTTCATGCATTTGTGAAACATTTACCAAATGCAGCATATCTTTGGCCACAAAACAAACCTTAATAAATTTAAAATAATTGAAATTATTAAAAGTATGTTGTCTGCCTATAATAAAATCAAATTAGAAATCAACAAAAGAAAGACAAGGGAACACCTCCAAACACTTGGAAATTTAATAACATACTTGTAAATAATGAATCAAAAAGGAAGTCTCAAAGGAAATTTAAAAATAAAAGAATTAAAATAAAAATACACCATCCTAAAATATGTGGGATGTAGCCAAAGCACTGCTGAGCGGGGAATTTATATCACTAAATGCTTATGTTAGAGAAGTGGAAAGGTCTCAAACCAATAATATATATTCCTATCAAAAATAAATATTATCAAAAAAGAGCAAAATAAATCTAAAGCAAGCCCAAGAGAGGAAACACTGACCATTCTTCATTCCTTCACTTCTCTTGTTACCAGGCCTAGATTTCATTGCCTAGTATTAGAATTATTTCCTTACAATTGTCATTAATTACTTTGCTCTATTACTTTTGTTCTTAGCCAAAAAAAAAAGAGAGAACAAAATTTAACTTTTCTTATGAGTATATAAACTTCTCTCTCTACCTTTGCTCTCAAACATCTCAGTACCAGTAGAGCGAATCCCAGCAGTGATGACCAGTCATTTCAAACCATGACCCTAACTCCCGAATTGGTCACCTAACACTGACAATCAAAACTACCGTAATTATCTAGCAAATTTACTTTTTTGTTATCTCAGCAGATAATTTTAAATCTCCAGCATCCTCTTTCCCCCTTGTCCTAAGCTAATAAACTTATGCATATTTTATACAAAATAGTTCCATTCCAGCAAAAACTACCTTATCTTTCAACCATCATCCTATTTGAATCTGTATGTAAAAGTCACTGCTCCTATCTTAGCTGAACCACACCTTTTACCCATTTAAAAAAATTTTTTTACTGCCATTTTATTCTTTCTCTATTTCATTATTCATTTCTTCCTCTCTGTTGGATCCTTCTCATCCAAACTGAAGAATGTTTTAAGAATACTCATCAACATAGACAAAAATTTTCTTTGATTTCACATCCTTTTCCAGCTACTGCTTATTTTTTATACTTCATAGAAAATAAAGTATTATCTGTACTCACTGTCTCTACTTTTTCACATTTTCTCCTCAAATCTTCTAAATTTGGTATTTCTCTTGACTTCTCTAAGGTGGACATCAGCTCTCCAATGACTTCATCTTACTAAAGCTAATGTTCACTTCTCTGAGATCATCTTACTTGAGCCTCTTGACATTTGACACCATGCACTCCATTCTTTCCTTCTTAACATACATTCTTCACTCGGTTTTCAGATCACACGTCCTTAAATTTTCTCTCATCTCTTTGCTTCATTTTAAAGCCTTTACCTCTTCCCCTAGATCTCTAAATATTTTGGTGACTCAGGGCTCTCTCTTTGGCTCTCTCCTCACCTCTATGATCTAAACGGGGTAATTTCATCTAATCCCAGGGTTTTAAATACTGTCTTTAGCTGACAACTCAAATTTGTATCTCCAGCAAAGCCCTGTCTGTAGAACTCCAAACTCCTATATTCTACTTGGCATTTTGACTTAGATGTCTAATGGAAAACTTAAACATAGCCAAACAGAATTATTAATACCCTTTCCCAATTTGTTGCTCTAAAGCCTTTCACCTCTTACAAAGTCACCACTTACTTAATTGTTTAAAACAATCTTTATAGGCTTTATTATCCTTGACTCTTCTTTCTCTCACAACCTATGCCATTCATCATTAGGTGCTGTTGGTGTTAGTTGCAATATGTCCTGAATCTGTTAACTTTCATCCCCACAGCTATAACCTTAGTCCACATCACCTCCTCACCTCATGTTCCCTTAACAATTAACTCTGAATTCACTTAAAACTAAGACACTGCTGGTAGCTTGTTTTTAAACAGTAGTACCTTAAACTTCACCAGAAACACATATTGTATTTGCTTTTAATTAGGGCCTTAAAAGATATTGTAGGGAGAAACTTGGGAGAAACTACTTCCAATGTTATTTTAGACTGGAAATGTCTGAACTTATATTTTGAGAAGACAAAAACCATCAAGAGGAATGGATGACCAATGGTGAATTTAAAGTGCTGGTTGTGGTCTTTAAGAAGAAATTAAGATATAAATTCTCATGGAATTTAAGTTGCTTAAAATTTTAAACTTTACAAGTTAAAAAGAAGGGAATTTAAAAGTTATATTAATCAGCAAGTGGAACAAACCAAAAGAGGTAGGTGATTAAGAGACAACAAAAGAAAGATGGTGATTAAGAGACAACAAAAGAAAGAACCACTCTGTTCCTCTTCTGCCTGTCTTCTGCATCAAAGACAATAATCTTCAGGCTGGAGGGGGCAAAACAAACTAGTTTAAGAGTGAACTGATTTCAAAGATAGATGGGAAGATAAAGAACATCAAGAGACCTGACTGAGATGAACTTCACTGCAGGGTTGGAAAGAACTGGGGGATGAAATGTCTGAACCGGCAATTGTTTCTGCTGAGGAATGATGGAGAAGGGGAGAGGTTTCAGAGGAATGGAGAGAGGCAAATACAGTGCAAATTTCCAATAACAGAAAGCAGTATATTCTGCAATTATAGATCATTGAGTTTGACATTAATTCCTGTGCAAAATTATAGAATGAACTATTAAATAGATGGATTTTTCAAACAGTAAAGTAGAGCATATACATTCTTACAAAGGGAAGTAGTATTCACTAAGACTCCGCACGATCTCATTAAGATTGTGCTGTACCTAGCTTCATTTTCTTTTTGGGTAGGTTAACTATTACCATTATGGTAATATTTCTTTAGCACTTATTAAATGTTAGGCTGTAGGTTAAATGCTTTATATGCATTTTCATTAATTTCCCCATCTTACAGATGAGGTAACAGAGGTTTAGAATAATAATTAGTCCCAAGACCAGAAAACTAAAACAAGGAAACATGTATTTCAGCATAGGTAGCCACATTTCAGAATTCATGGTCTTAATCTCTATGCTATAATGCCACTAAAGAGTACAGAATGGATATAACCCAGGAATGCTATTGGAATGGTACACCTGAATTATGTCCATGCCAAAATATAGAAAAAGAACTAGCTCATGGAATACTTGAGATGGTCCATAAATGATGGAATGACCATTTTCAACATGCATTGATTAATGTGTCATTGTTTATTGAGAAAGAAATATCTAGTAATCTTATCCCACTACCCCACCATGGACTAATTATTGGTTAACATTTCCATAAACAACTCAGCTAAATAAAAAATAGCCTGCTACCAAATATGGGTCAGTGGAAGACCTAAAATCAGGTTAACTAATAAATGCTGACGAAATTGGATTTCCCAAAGATCTTAGCGTAGGTTTACTAGAACAAGAGTCATTATATTAGGAATAAATTTAAAATCTATCACTTAGGTTTTTCAAAATCAACTCAGTATTACATGGAGAAAAATAGATGTGCTAACAGCTGTTCATGATTAGCTCCTTCTCATGTGGCTAGGGCAAACTCAGTGATATCACAGCCCCATGGTAAAGCATTTCACCAAGACAAGGTCCAATAAGATACCTTAGGACTAGATAATTGAATTGACTCAATATTGAGAGGCTCCAAGATCACTGTTGGACAAAACACTGATAACAGGACCAGAGAGTAACATGGGCAAAACACTAGAGAACAAGCAGCCAGGAAGTTTAGTAATTATGAGAATTTAAAGCAGGAGAAGGAAGAAGAGTTTAGCAAAATCAAGGTCTTTCATGCTCCTTTTCTTTACATATGTATCTTTCCTCTCTTTTTAAAAATTGAGATACAATTGACATATAACATTATAATAGCTTCAGGTGTACAATATAATTATTCAATATTTGTATAAACTGTGAAATGACCACTATATGTCAGTTATTATCCATCACTATACATGCTTACAAATTTTTTTCTTGTGATGAGAACTTTAAGATCTACTCTTAGCAACTTTGCAGTATATTACATAATACAGTATTATTAACTATAGTCACCATGCCATACATTACATCCCCAGGACTTATTTATTTCTCTCTCCTCTCTTATGTGTATAATGGAAGGCCTCCAGTTACTGAGAGCTTTCATTATTTTTCTCACCTATATTATCAGCACTTCTTCCAATGGCTTTTATAGCAAAGTTTTTTAATTTATTATATTATTTTAATGTTTTTATATTTTTTTTAAATTTTTCCACATGTGTACTATTTTAAAGGATTTTAGGCTTGACTATGCATGTATCCCTTGGTATTATAGGAAGCCCATTCTCAGACTAATCAGCTGCACTGAAGCTTTCTTTTCATTTGGTTCTTGGTAAGTGTTTTGGGAAGTATGTATAGCAGCTCCAAAGAGCTTTGAATCCTGTGAAAAATACATTTCATAGAAATATTAGTAGAGAGCATGATGTGGCTACCAAATAAGCTGAGTTGATACAACACTAACAAAATTATAATGTATAGGAAGAAGAAACCAAGCTTCTTTATGTCTATACAGCTAAGCCAACACATGGACTAATGCTCAGTTCTAATATTTTAAGAGGTTGCTCCTGTATTATCAGAGGTGAGCTGGGTGATGAAGAGATTTGGACTCATACAATATGAGAAACTCTTGAAGAAACTGGGATTTTTTCCTGGAGGAGATATTAATCACTATTTATCAAACAGTAAATGTGACTGAAGTAATAATAGGTTATAAGAGCAAAAGAAAAAATTTGAGTTTTATCAATGGGGAGGTAGTGTAGTAGCTGAAAGTACTAGTTCTGGAGTTAGAATGCTTGAGTTTATATCCTAGATTGACTATTTACTAGTTGTTTAAACCCACTCAAGTTACTTAATTGCTCTGTGCTGCAGTTTCTCCATCTATATAATGGTCAATATAATAGTACATACATCATTAGGATTAAATGAATTAACCTATCTAAAACACAGAGAACGTTGGCTGGCATATGTCAAATACTTGATACATTTTAGTTATTGATAAAGCATAATAGAAATTTTCCTCTTGTTGGGTACCACAAATTAATGATTACACTTTTGACGGTGGTTCAGTCAGGAAAGGGAGTAACAGGAAAGGAAAGAATGATAATGGTCAGGTTTGAGAATTTGAGTTTGTTTATGCTTATCATGGTATAAATCTGGCTGGAGAAAAATAACTTATAATTACTAAAGTTAGGATATTTAAAAATATCTATTGAGATCTCATAACCCAGAAAGATCAAACTAAACTGATTGATAGTTGATTTTTAAAAACTGGACTGTCAAGAAGATAAGTAATCTAGCAGGCCTAGGCTAATTTCTTGGACTTCACATTAAAAGCCAAGTAGTAAAACCTGTTCAGACTATCCTATCAAAATTACCATGAAAGTTACCTCTCACTTTACTATGAACAGAAGCAACTCATTAAAATAAATTATAGTACCTGTGGATTATCTGAAATAATGAAATAAAATATATACAAATGAAAATGCTTCTATTATAAAGTAAATTTTATTATATCTTTTGGTAATTGATGTATCTAGATATCTGTGTGCTTTGCACTTAAACATTCTTCTCCCAAATGACAAATTTTAGAAATAGAAGCTTTTTATTTGACTAAAGAAAGAGTTGGATAGCAGTTGAAAGATGTCTAGAATTAAACTTCTAATAGGGTTTTAAACATCAAAACAAGAACAAAAGTTTAAATAACAATGGATTTAATTTTATCCTGCACGTTTTGGCTGTGATGTTAGGCTAGCGATTCCAAGTCTCCTGATTTCTTTATTCCTCTAACAAATTTTTATTGAACATTTTACTGTGTGCCAAGCTCTTTCTTAAGTCCTGAGAAAAGAATAGAACAAGGTAGATAATTTCACTGCTCTCCTACAATTTACATTCTAGAAAGAAGAGGCAATAAATGGGTAAACAAGCAAGAAAAATTCCAGAAAATGTTGTGTTAGCAAAAGATCAAATAGGGCATAAAGGCAGAAAAAGACTAGGTGGTTAATTTGCATTGAGTGGCCAAGGAGTCTTTTGTAAGAAAATGACATTTCAATTGAGAAATAAATGACAATAAGAATTCACAACTGAGAATCAAGAAAAAAATAATTCCAAGAAAATGTAACAGCTAGTAAAAATATCCTAAGGTGAGGGAGGCAGGCAGTTTGGCTAAAAGGTTGTGGGTAGAGTAGATAAGGGTAGGGCGGTTCAGTAATGCAAAGTGCAGATCATTTATGGCAGTGGTCCCCAACCTTTTTGGCACCAGGGAATGGTTTCATAGAAAATACGTTTTCCCACAAACTTGGAGATGGGGAGGATGGTTTGGGGATGATTCAAGTGTATTACACTTATTGTGAGCTTTGATTCTATTATTATTATATTTTAATATATAATAAAATAATTATACAACTCATCATAATGCAGAATCAGTTGGAGCCCTGAGCTTGTTTTTCTGTACCTAAATGGTCCCATCTGACACAAATGCACAGTGTGGGAAAGAGGCGCATGTAGAAGTGGTAAATAAAATGATGAGTGGGCCATCCACAGACTAAAATAAGAGTTGGATTCTGACTTAAAGCCTGCCACCAGATGCAGCTGTACAATTGAAGTACTTCAGCTTCCTTGCCACTATAAAGCCTACCACCAGATGTAGCTTAATTGTCACCCGACACTCACTGATAGGGTTTTGATATGAGTCTACAAGAAATAGATTTGTTATAGTCTCTGTGCAATCAAACCTCTCTGCTATGTTATCTGTATTTTCAGCCACTTCCCAGCACTAGCATCACCACCTCAGCTCTACTTCAGATCATCAGGTGTTAGATTCCCATAAGGAGCCCACAACCTAGAGCCCTCACATGCATAGTTCACAATAGGGCTTATGCTCCTATGAGAATCTAATGCCACCACTGATGTGACAGAAGGTGGAGCTCAGGCAGTAATGCAAGTGATGGGAAGTGGCTGTAATTACAGATGAAGCTTTGCTCT